>NW_019014535.1:444410-456709 GCF_000150535.2 Carica papaya
GTGGTGGAACAGAAGAAGGTCCTTGAAGCAATTGACATGCCTGCTACGTATGCCATGAATTGATGCAGTTGAAGCCTTGTTCTGGCTTTTTCCGGTTGCCAATATTGCTGCGGTTGTATTTATAGTTATCCTGCTACCATGGGAGGGGAAAAATCTATTGACTAACTAATATATAACCAGGCATTTTGATTGATAACTAATATGATAGCTCAACACTGCAAAATTAAGAAATACTAAACCTTGATCCAGAAAATATGATATGATTCTCAGTTCCAACTAAAGTTGACTCAACATCAATGAAGACTAAGAATCTCAAAAGGGTTGTCAAGATTAAAACAAAAAGCACTTTATATATAGTGTATATATGGGTAAAAAAAAATTGTACATGGGCGGTATCCCCTTAGTACCTTTATGAATAACATTTCTCATCTGATATTTCAAAAAAATATATATGCGTAAAAAAATTAGCATGATCAAACACTGTAATAATCAAAATATGCAAAATTTTTACAATTTTGCCTCTCTAATAATGCAAACTTAACCAGAAACATTCATAAAATGATGAAATGTAGGAGATAGATCCATTCTTTCTATTACAACTCAGCTCTATTTGTTTAATCTAGTGAAGGAGGCACAGATATTCAACATCATTTCTTCCTAGCACTATTTTCGAGATTCATGCTTGGTAGGCATGCTGTAAAGACAATCAGCATAGTGAATTGTCAACCAGCATTCACCATTCCTACTTAACAGGATGGAAGTTACTAAACCCTATCTACTACTTCACAGCCTAGCTTCAATGATCTCCTCTATTACCACCATTGACAGATTACTGCCTCTTCTACAAAAGGGAAATGCACCTATTACCTTGCTCCTCCATTCAATAAGATTATATGCAAAACCAATAGAAAAGATCCATCAACTAAAGAACCTTAACTTCCTTCAAGGTCAAGACGAAGGTCCTTTTGGCGTCATTGGACCACCGAACCACTAACCAGGCACCAGAAGACTAATCAAAAGCTGCTACTTCACCAGTTACTACACCAACCTTTTTTTTAACTAGACACTCAACGAGTCGTGAATCGGGCAGCATAGAACAACTAAGTAAGCTAAGGAAGGAGGAAAACAAAAGGGCGTAGGGTGGGCAAGATACATCAAGTATGGTGTCAAATAAAGCCTACTAGAGATAAAAACAGTAGACATAGAAGCCTAAAACCAAGTTTGGGATCGAGAAAGTCAGCCAAAACCGTCAATTTGTTTAGGCTACAAGAAAATTAGAAGCAAATTATCTACTGTAGTAAAATGCTCGAAGGTTGAAAGGTTCAATTACAGGATTTGAAAAACAAAATACGTAAAACACATCAAGGATTGTCTCCATAGAAATGTGTATACAAAGCTATGAAGTGGAGAAAAATAGAGAAAGAGAGAGAGAGAGGGCTTACCTGTATCTTCGATACCAGAGAAGAGGACGTCAAGAAGCATAGACAAAGATGGAGGAGAAGCAGTTTAAACTTTTAATCAAGAGACGAGACCTTCAGTCTGCTCCAGGTAATAGTGATAGGGTTTTTTTTTTGTTTTTTGGGTTTCAATATTTTGTAATATTTGCAATTGCATTCCTAACGGTAAGATAATTGGTCGTTGCTTTTGTTTTTTTTTTTTTTGAAGGTATTTTTTTCTTAAACAAAAAAAATAAAAAGTTTTCTTTTTACAGAAATGCCCGAACTGAAAATTAAATGCAGGATGATTCTTTTAATCTGATTATTTGAAGTTCTACATTCTTTAGAATTATGTTTTAGCGTAGACAGGGCTTGCGTCATATTTAGATAACTTATTATTATATAGTAAAATATTTATTCAGATACTAACTACCTTAAATTTTTCAAAGACCTAAATCCAATTAACGTTTTTTAAATTGAACATAACTTAGCCAATTTTTTGTTGGCACTGGAGATTAATTTCCTAATGGGTGCACTCACCCACTCTTCCTACACTCTTCTATATCTACTTGGTACTAATTAACATTAATTAACAAGAAATTGAGTTCAAATAATAGGGTAGATATATCACTCTTACCAAATGAACTAAACCTAGTGAATTTCTCATAACTGGAAAACAGACCACTTTACCTTGCACGTTAGTAAATCTACATCTACCAACAACAAAAAAAACTCAAAAAAAAAAAAGACATGCCAACAAATAATTATAAGGATTTACAGACCAAATAGCCTTTTTTCAATAGGAATGAGACTAGGTGGCCTTCAGACAACATATGAAGAAGAAACTCATTCTCCTCTGTGCACAACATAAATGGTTTTCTTGGAACCTTTTTCTTGAGGAGCAACACAACAGCTACTTTCAACATGGCTGAACTGGACTTGTATGAACCAGAGGAAAAAGCAAAATTCAGTAGAGGCATTCATTTATGAGTTTACGTGGCAGCTGCTCCCTGAAAGGAGAAAAGAAGAAAGAGTAGAAAATTCTGCAGATGCATTCATTTATGAATTTACATGGCAGCTGCATCCAACATGAACCAGCAACCTACTATGAATTTACATTTCCAACCTTCAATCTCCCACCACACAAGGTACATATAGGGAAAAAAATGGAAGGTAAAATCAAGGTTAAAAAAAATTTACCAAAGAGGGCCAAGAACCAAAAAGCACAACAACAATCAAACCCCCTAATTCTCCCTCTTTCTCTCTCTCTCTCTCCTCTTATACCAATTTTTCCACCCTAAATCCTTTTATATAAAGAAAAAAAAAAGATGGAAGCCAACGCTAGTTGATTAATAAAACCTCCTATATCTGGAAAAGGCAATCGCATATGTCATTTACAAATGGTTCCTTTCAAATGTTAATGAGCCAAGTCTTCACTTCCAACACCCACACTTGACTTGTCAATTGTTCGAACATTGTATTGTTCATATACTCTTGCTCTATTCTCTGCCCACCATTGCTCTGCTTGTTTCTCACTAAACCGCTTTCGACTGCAATCAAAAAGGGGAGAAAATTCGTTATATCAATTTCCAGATATCACCGATTATTGCTTACTAGTCCAAATTAATTCTTACAGGCAGACAGGGTCGATTTAGTTGAGCAATGACAAACCAAATTTTTTCGGGTGCAATATATTTATTGACATTTAAAAATCCTAAGAGGCCAAGTCAGTAGATAGTCAAACATTTTCATAACTCTCGACCATGTAGAATATCATATGTTTGTCAATCTCTAACTTTAAATGGATTTAAGACTGCTTCTCGGTCTGGCTATGATAAAACTTATGTTTTTCTAGACCATGATCAAACCTCAGAAACACCAAGATAACATCTGAAAACAAGTTCCCAGACCGAGAGGTTGGCACAACTTGACATAAGCATTATGATCAAAAGATATTTTGACTATAACTATGAATTTGCAGTCAACCTTAACTCACTTGCATATGGATTCTACATAAACCATAAAATATGAAGTATTATTTCAATGAATGTTGGCCAAAGACAACAAACCTGAAGCGAACTCGCTTGAGATCCTTGGCACCTCCAGGCAAGGATGTAAGCGTAATATATACACCAGGCTCATCTTGCTCAACCCATTCATTATCATTACGAGATTCACCTTCTTTTGTTCTACTCCCATTTCTAGTTGTTGCTTCTGTATGTCCTTGTTTGCTCTGAACTGAACGGTTACCGCCATTGACGGTTCCATTAGGGAGTGAATGGTTGTTTGATCCATTTGACACTGGTTCTTGGCATGCTGTTTGGTTTTGGTCATTTAGCCGGTCCAGAGTGGCAGAGGAACATCGTTGGAACCGGGACTGGAGCCAAATGAAGTGAAGAAGGAGACTTGATATTCCGTGCTGCTCCAACGGGCAACCTTTCAGCCATATCCTTCAACTACAAAGCACCAGAAAGAAAAGGAGAAAGTATTTGTTCAGCACAAATAACTGATCCGAGCATGGGAAATTCAGTCACTGAAATATTAGTTGTCCAATAATTCTACTAATTGAATTCTATGATTGACAACAATTTCTTCAACACACGGATGAAATAAAAAATAATTCATCCCTACCCAGATTAGAACCATGTGTTTATCTTGGAATAGAAAAAAAGAAAAGCAAAATCTCTATCCAAAGTAACAGAGTTATTATGTTCACTCACAATGCCAAGACAACTCCAAAATGGATAAAATCTTTTCTTCAAGAGGATCTACGTACATGAACAAGACTGAAGAAGTGGAAGAAGGATTCAAAAAGCAAGGCATAGCTATACAGAACAGAGTGGAGAAACTTCATCCCATGGCATTGAAAAAGTCAAGCAGTATCAAAGTAACATAAACGTCCATCTTACTTGGGCAGTAAGTGATTTGATAACTTCCTTTGCTGCTTTGCATTTTGCAGTCTCTTCTCCAGCAATTGCTATTGCCTCTTTTAGCTGTTTAGTTGTTCTTTCAAGTTCAACTTCTTGAAGCTGGGCTTTACGGGTAAGATTCTCCACCTGAGAGAGAACATTGATCATCAACGATGAAAAAGATAAACAAGCATGCAGAATACATACAACCTTAGGCCTTTAGGACCAGAATCAAACAATATACCTGCACAACATTCAAAAGAAATCAAATATTAACCATTTCCAATTTGAGTAAGTACAACCAAATATGAGTTTGTTGAGGACGATCCAGGGAAGCTTATAGATATTTTTTTTTATAGTGCAAATTGCAAAAGCTTTATTTGGTTGGCATTCGTTTGGTGCCTTCTCAATATTATTACTTCTTTTTCCACTCCAAAGAAAAAATTGTTGAAAGTATTTGAATTTTCAAATATCTAACATGATATATAAAATATTCAGTTCAGCATGCTAATCCATTTCCACAAACTCAAATCTGCAATATCAATCAAGGAATTTCCTAGAAACAGTAAAATTTATTTGTGCTCGAGACTGTTTAAATAGTCCTTATAGCAATGTTTTAACTAATGCATATCATCCTCCTTTTCATCAAATTAAGTAACAGGAGAACAGAATAGAGAACATCATGATTCAGCATTTGCAACTCCAAATTTTTCAGCAAGTTAGCCTGCTGATTGATGTTCATTGCTTAATCTGCAGAGATGGGGACTTGCAATGCATAAATCCGCAATCACAAGTGCCCTACCCCAGTCTGATTGACCATATAGCAAATAACCTAATCATCTTTCCATCATTTTAAATCAACCTCTAGAAAATTCTTCAGAAATTGTGAGGACTTCAAGTTTACAACTTCCTTGTTGAATTTCCTTGAGGGCATTTGATCAAGTCATAACAAAAAAGTATGGTTTTTGCAATAAGGAGTTTCTAGCTTGACTCTAACTCACATTTCATCCTCACTTCAACTAAAGTAATAGAAATGTGCTGAATATATTATCAAGTCTTTCACAATTCTCATGCAGCCAAGTCAAGAATTTTGGATATTACAGAAATAGCCAGATATTCTAATATAGGCTAAGATATCATAGAAGTTGTAGATTATGTGCACAGAATTCATTTGAATACTAAAAAGCCAATTGAACATATTCTGACTGATTTGGGCTTAGAGAAAAGGAGATAAGTTCCAAATGCATCCTTATGTTCATTGCAACTAAGTTAAAAAGAGGTCATAGATGCTTAACATTTCAATGTCAATGAAATTCTGTCACAAAAAGTTTACAAGAAAACTTAGTGACTATGCTGCCTTCACCTTGGTGTCCTAGTTCAACAAACCTACTCACATTTACTTCTGCAGAGAACTGAAAATGAAAATAATGCATACCTGAAATAAATTGGCCAAAGTAAGGACATACCTGTGCTCTTAATTTAATAACCTCTTGACTAAGGTTATCATTGGTTCTCTTGGCATCATCCACAACAACCTTCGGTGATGTTAGTCCTCCCAGAGTTGGAGTTGGAGTCGTTGAACGAGGTGGGCTTGGCCGCCTTGATATTGGTGATGTTGCTCGAGAAACAATTCTAGATCCAGGAACAGAAGCTGAGAAAAATTTCTTGGATGATCCAAAAACTGGATTAAAAGATTTAGATATGTTCAGTGCACCCCATTGGGAACCTCCATTTGGTACCGGAGAGACACGACTGCTATTAAATTCTAGTTTCTTATTTCTCTTAGACCGGCCTTCTACTTGCTTCAAGGATTCCCTTGAAGAAAATCTGGCAAGCTGTCCTTGAGATCTGGAATCAAACTTCTCATCTTTCTCAATAAAGTCATTAGCCCCCTGATTGATGCTTCCTCTTCTACTCACAGAAGCATGGGATGAGGCATCAATTTCAATGGCTTTTCTGAGTTTATTGAAACAATTATCACAGACGCGATAAGGTTTGTTGGGATTTGGTGCCATAGAAGCCTTAAGAGACTTTTTACTGCTGCATGAATGGCAAAAAACTAGCCCACAATTGTAGCAATTATGACGCTTTCTTTTAAAATTAAATGGCAGGCGGCAACCAGAACACATGGATTGATCAACTCCAGAAACCCACTTGTGAAGACAGATAGCTGCTGTAAAGTTGGTACCGCAAGCAATACTCTTGACTTGCTTGTCTTTTAGAGCTTCGACTAGTGTTGGGGAATTTCTATCATCTATATCCCCATGACCTAAACGACCATTTGCTCCCTTTCCCCAAGTGTATACTTCGGTTCTTGAAGTTAGAACTGCAACATGATAAGCACCACAAGCTATCTCCTCCACGAAACTCTTGGAAAGCTTACCTTCAACTTGGGCAGGAAGCTTTCCATCTGCATGTGGGTTTCCAAGTTGGCCATAAACGGGACTGCCCATTGTATAGACATGGCCTGCTGTAGTAAGTGCAACTGTCAGGCTATGACCACAGGCAACTTGACAAAAATTGGGCTCAACAAGAGCAGCAACACAAGTAGGCACAAGTTTTGCTTCCTTGTCACCATGGCCTAGTCGACCCTTATCTCCATCACCCCATGTAAACAATTTCCCTGAAGAGCAGTTACTGGAACTGGAATTCCCAACCATGACTTCTACAACTGCAGCAGTATGCCACACACCACAAGCAGCTCGGACAGTGCGGAGCCCCCTTAAGGATTCCACTTCCCTTGGCAGTGAAACACTTTTCCGATCTCCATGGCCCAGAACACCAAAGGTTCCATCCCCAAAAGTAAATAACTGCCCAGAAGAGGTTACAACAGCTGTATGCCAAGGTCCACAAGAGATAGATGAGACATGTATGCCTTCCAAGGGCCCATTTACTCTTTTTGAGACCCAATGACTTACATCATTTCCATGCCCAAGAAGTCCAAAATTATAGGTGCCATCACCCCATGTGTATAGATCACCAGAAAGTGTAACAGCACAAGTATGGTACTCACCACATGCGACAAGTTCAATATTGGTGTTACTTAGTGCATCAATAAGTTTTGGATGCTGAACATCAGAGTCAACACCATGACCAAGCCTGCCTCCAGATTCCTCACCCCAGGAAAAAATCTCACCTTGCTTTGTCACCAAGGCAGCATGCCGTCCCCCACAGGCAATATTTTGGACATCAAGTACCACAGCAGATTCCAAAGCTTTTGGTAGTAAGGAGTCCATTTTGATGCCAAAATAATTTCCAACTTTATGAGTTCCACCACCCAAAACACCATCCCCTGTGCCTTCTCCCCAGATGAAAACATCCCCCAAGGCATCACCATCATCATGACCAGAACCTTGGCTTGAGGAGCTAACAGCACTGGATAGACTGACTCTAAAAGCATCCATAGGCATACCCTTCATGTGACCATGCACACTATCAGAGCCCCCTGATGACAAAGAATGCACTGATGCACTGGCAGAATCAGAAGGGAAAAATCCCTTGGGAGGAACAGCATATGATATTACATCTGAAAATGCCTTATCCAGGCCATTCTTTGGGGGACTTTCATATGGACTATGAATGCGAAGGTGATCAGCACTGTCCTGAATTGCAGTTAGAAGACCTGTTAATTTACAATCATCCTCTAGGAGTAGATAGGTAAGGTAAATACTGGTACCTTTTGCAAGCTATCATTACTACCAAATGGAGAATTTAAAGGAGAGCTCCTCCGTGTATATGTCCTAGGGCTATTTGCTTCAGATGGAATCCCATCACTTCTCGATTCTGTTCTCCCTTTCTGATGATGACTACGGGAAATCAATGCTTTTAAGCCACTAAACCACACCTCAGCTTCATCTTTGTCCTTGCAGATCTAACAATTCAAAGTCTTGCTATCAGACAAACAATTTCTAATTTTCATGCATAAGAGAGCAAAATATATAACAGAGAGATTATGCCAGCATACAAAACCATACAAAAAAAAAGCAGTAGAAAAGACTGACTACTACCAGCAATTCTTACCAAATCAAGTGATCTGTCATTATAGATAAGTGAGAATGACTGATACTCCTTTTCAGGTCGTGGATACCTTTGAAAGATAGGCTGGAAAGAAAAATTTATCACTGCCTTCAATGAGAGCATAGAAAGTAAATGTAACACTATCAAGTCATCAGACACTGCAAGACATAAGGAAGTATCAAACTTATTTATTCTAGAACTTATAAATGTATACATGTGAACATGCAGACAGACAAAAATAACAGACCAAATTCTGAATGGATGAAACAAGCAAGCTAGGTGGAAAATACATCAAGAGGTACGAGTGCCAGAATAAGATCAATGGCTGCTGGAGACAGCCTAAAGGTTTTGAGAGTTGATATAGGTCCATCATATGCAAATCTGATAAAGGTTATAACCACATCTCAGATCATGCCACAAGGATCCTTGTTCTGCAGGATAGCAATATAGCCATTTCAGGCCTAACAGTCAAGAAGGTGAGATGCAGTTTTAGGTAGGGATAAAGAAAATTGATAACAGAGACAGTCATTTAAGATAAAGAAGATTTTAGGTTTGAGTAAACCAACATTTATAGACATTCCTTGTCATCTCAGGCAAGATTTAGATAATAACCCTGAAGCCACAGAATAGAAAGAAAGAACGGAAGAAACAAATAAAACAGATATTTTGTCAAGGATAGCAATGAAAGCACCACCACAATCATATATTAGCTGGGTAAGATGTGCTTGACCCACATGTAGATACTTACAGTTCGTTGCCCAGATATGATCCTAGATACATGGCTCAGTTTAAGATGTTTCTCTTCTTTCCCCGAGAACCATATCAAAACAGATTCATCCTGAAAGAGAAAAAAAACACAATCATTTTGTAGAAATTCTATTGGGAAACTCATTTAATGTCCAGCTACATGAGATTAAACAATAACAATTCGAATACCATAAATAAGTGAAAACTGGAACACGTCTTAATGCATGAAATGGTTAAAGTGAAACAATCATATGCATGTGAATTTTTCTAAAAGAAAATGAGAAAAAATTCATCACATATTTATAGATGAGAGATTTACAATATAAAGATCCATCAAATAAGTGAAAATGGTATTCGTGGAGACTTCATTGAACCAAGTGTTAAAATATCAGAAATATTTACTTCCAATTTTAAATATACAGTATCAGAGCAAGATTCAAGTCTACATTCTCAACCCTCAGTTTTTGCATTATTTCCACAAAATTATGGTATTATGAATTCTTGTGTTCACAATCAGGAAGCAGAAACCACTTCAAGCACACAAATAGCTTAGCCATAAAAGAAGCATCCACATAGGAAGCAAGAAGCCAAATTATGGACTTCAGAACAGTGGAATTATTTTCATCAACTTCTTGCATTATTCTACAAACTGATGCCCTTATAAATTCTCCTGTCACAATCAGGAAGCATAAACCACTTCAGGCACACTAATCGGTTAGCCATAAAAGAAACATCCACTTAGGTAGCAAGAAGGCAAAAGTACAGAGTTCAGAAAATAGAATCATTTTCTATAAACTAGAAAGGGTTTATGGTGGTTGTTTATGCTATTGGAATGTTGCTGCATCAGTTCAATTTTCCTCGTTTACACACTTCACTGAGTCCAATAGTTTATAATGTTTTCTATATTCATAAAACAGCTTGTATTCTGGTGTGTGGACCCTGTTTCCTCAGTATACAAATATTGGTATCTTATATCTTTTGTTTGTGGTCTCCTTCCAGACTCCCAATTTCACTAAATTCCTATTTAAGATAAGTATTGTAATAAAAGAACCTAAAAGCCTTTTTACTTATGGAATTAGAGTTGACAATTTAAGTTCTCTGCTTGATTTTATTGAGAACTTCGATTGTGTTGATCTAGTATCTCTGTTCTACTTCTCTTTCTTCCTCTCTAAGTGCACACATTTCTCAGGTTAGTCCACAACCAATATGGATAACCTTTATACTTCTCTTTCCCAACCCTGCTGATATAATTATACAACTCTCCTCTATTTCACCCCATCATAAACTGTAATCTCTATATAAATTCCTGTCTTACCTCACAAATCCACCTTCTATTGCTGCTTGGATTTCTAGCAAGCTGTCTTCTCAGTTCCAGCGTCTTTCTTTGGCGTCAAAGCACCAATAATCTGAATCTAAGGGTTCTACAAACTTCTTAAGTCTTTCATATAAGTAACTCATCGTAAAGCCATTTAGACAGACAGCCTAAGGCAAAGTACACACTGATTTGGATCCGCTAAATGCCACTCAATCAACTTCCAACCTAGTTTGAAGTCTAGAATTTCTTTATATAATTTGAATTATATTATCTGGAGAACTTCGATGATGAGAAGCTACTCTAACATGCTTTAGAGATTATCATTGAAATGTCAAATCATATGTTACACATATATCCACATATCTAATGCGTGTTCGTTACTAGCTTTTTTCAGAAAAAAGAAAAAAAAGGACCCTAGATTATACATAAAGCATAAATGCTGAAAGGCACACTCCCTATACATTTCTTTAGCAACGAAAGAAAACCAGTATGTATGTGTATGTGTACATGTGTGTGTTGTCTGTATATATCATGCTTCATGCAATTGATGTATTAGGCAGTCAGGTTCATATAAACAATATTTATTAGTCTATCTCTCGAGCCATAGACATACATACACACACCCACATATTTGAGCCATAGACATACATACACACACCCACATATACTGATACTTAGAAGCCAAAGCCATAAGCTAAGATAAGCTAGATATGCAAAAGAAAATTACAACTCTGTGGGACACAATTGAACTTACATTTGAAAGGCGGAATGGACAAAACTTGGGTTTTCCCCTTCTTCCATATTTGAGCAGGTAAGCCCCTTTCTTTAGAGCGGTAATGGCCTGTCCCAAAAAAAAAAAACCAACAACCTAACTGAAAATTTACCAATCAGAAGATGCCCATGGAGAGTAATGTCACATGCCCAAACAGCAAGAGAGTCAACACTCCCTTAATACCGTGATTAACAATACAGTTTTTTCTTTCAAAACAATCTAGTAGGCTAGAACACTTTGAACCAAAAAAAAATTAGCTGTGTGTCAACAAGAAGTTGAATCCTATGCATCTAGCAAAAAGCCAAGAAGAACATAAAGTGGTTCTAGAGATTTCAGACAAAGGAACAACTCTAATGACTGCAATTCCAGAGTTTAAATATCATACCAACAAATAGAAAGCAGGTAAGATTCACTGCCAGAAACTCAAGAAAAGATTGGTTAAGTCTCTCTGAACAAAGCCTACAGATCATCAACCTTTGGGATTGATAAGAAAGTGGTACCTACAAATACTAGAGAGACATATACAGACAGACTCCAACCTAATCTTTGAGAGGTTTAGATCAGTCGCACTTCCTCACACTCGGTACAAAATTTTCTGCCAAGATCAATTCCATATACATAATCAGGCCTTCTCTCCCCTTATAAAGATAATAATGATAATAACAAAGTCACTCAATAAATAATAACGACAACAACAAATGAAAAGAATTAAAATATTAAAATAAGGAAGCCAATATTTTCAGTATGTTCTACGACTTAGACTAAAAATAAAAAAATGCTAAATCATATATATCACTTTGTCTACTTGTGTAGCTACCCAGTGGTACCTATCACTTTAGTTAATACAGCAATTCTAACCATCCGACCGACCTGAAGTTAGCAATGAAATACATTAAACCAGCATCTCATGATAAAATCAGATTTTCAATTCACTTTAGACACTGTACTATCCACACAATTTATCTAACACTGAATCTGATACACTCATTATAGCAAACAAACCGTTCAAAAACTAAATTAAAAGCAATAAACAGAAATTTCAAGAGCAATGCAAGTGAATACGAATCTAAGTACAATGCTCAATATCCCTCTCAACGGGGCCC
>NW_019014536.1:2308-27969 GCF_000150535.2 Carica papaya
TTATCCTATCAACAAAGAGAAGACCAAGCCAAAAACTCAAGGAAGAATATATACCCTTATAGAGAGAGATGTTGAAGCCTCCCAAGATGTGATCCAAGGTATGCTCACTATCTCTAGTACCTTGGCTAAGGTCTTAATAGACTCAGGATCTACACACTCATTTATATCACATGAGTTTGCTTAACATTTGAACATTGAATTATCACCTTTAGATTACATATTAATAATCTTAACTCCAGCCAATAAAGACTTGACCACGAGAACAGTCTACCGAGCATGTATTGTAGAGATTGCTAATAGAGAGTTACCAGTAGATCCCATACTCTTAGACATGTATGATTTTGATGTTATACTATAAATGGATTTGTTGGCAGCGTACCATGCCAATATATATTATCATGGGAAAACGGTGACCTTTAATGTTCGCAATAATAAGGCTTTCAAATTCAAAGGGATTAAGGAGCCCCAACATCCATGTCTCATATCTTGCATTCAAAATCAACAATTACTTGAGGACAAATGTACATGTGTTTGGCTTACGTAGTGGAGAATAAAAGTAGAGAAGTCAATCTACAACATACACCATAGATGAAGGAATTTAATAATGTTTTCCTATAAGATCTTCCAGGTTTACCTATGGACTAAGAAATCGAGTTCTTCATTGACTTAATTCCTGGTAAGACCCCTATCTCTAACGCTCCGTATCGAATGGTAAAAGTTGAATTAGAGGAACTCAAGAAACAATTGCAAGAATATTGGATAAAGGGTTTCATCAAACCAAGTGTGTCACTATAGGGAGCTCCAGTACTATTTATGAAAAAGAAGATGGTACCATGTGACTCTGAATCGATTATAAGAAACTCAACCAAGTTACCATAAAGAATAAATATCCATTGCCTCCTATCGATGATCTATTCATCCAACTTCAAGAAGCCCAAGTATTCTCAAAGATTGATGTATGTTCTAGATACGATCAACTAAAGATTAAGAAAGAGGATGTTCCCAAGACTGCCTTCAGGACTAGGTGTGACCATTATGAGTTCTAAGTCATTCTTTTTGGTTTAAGAAATGCTTCTGTGACATTTATGGATTTGATGAATAGAGTTCTTTCAACCATTTGTTGATAAGTTTGTTATTGTCTTTATTGATGATATACTGATCTATTCATGGAGCACTTGACTATGGTGCTTAGGATACTTAGGCAAAAGAAGTTGTATGTCAAGTTTAAGAAGTGTGAGTTTTGGTTAAAAGAGGTTCCCTTCCTCGGATGTATAGTTTCAAATAACAAGATATTAGTAGATTCAGTTAAAGTAGAAGCGGTAGTAAACTAGAGAAAGCCTACAACGGTAACTGAAGTCTGAAGTTTTTTCGGTCTAGCTGGGTACTACAGGAAGTTTATTAAAATTTTTTCAAAGATTGCTACTCCACTAACTCAACTCACTAAAAAAGACACAAAATTCAAGTAGAATGATAAGTGTGAACAAAGGTTCTAAGAACTAAAGAAGAAGTTGACAACAGTCCCAGTATTAACTATTCCTAACAGTATTGGTGGATTCTTTATCTACAATGATGCTTAAAGTAAGGATTAGAATATGTGCTAATGCAATATGAGAAAGTGATAGCTTATGGTTCTAGAAAATTAAAGAATCATGAGTAGAACTATACTACCCATGACTTGGAACTAGCTATTATAGTTTTTGCCTTAAATATTTGGCGTCATTATTTATATGGTGAAAGTTTTGAGATTCACATACACCATAAGAGTTTGAAGTATTTGTTCTCGCAGAAAGAACTTCATATGCGCCAAAGAAAATAGATAGATTTACTTAAGAATTATGATTGCAAGATTCTATACCCTCTGGGGGAAGGAAATATGGTTGCAGATGCATTTAGTAGGAAGAGTACTTGCACTCTTGCCTATATGATGGTCTCAAAGTGGAGACTCGTAGAGGAGTTCCAGAAGTTAAACCTGAATGTCAAACATAAGAGATCAGAAAGATACTTAGCCAATATAAAATTATAACCCATTTTGGTGTAGAAAATTAGAGAAGCCCAACAGTCTGATCTTACCTTAAAGTCGATTATGGAAGATGTCAGTAAGGGACTTAGGCCAGAATTTAAACTATCAGAAGATTATATATTGAGGTTTGGAAATAGAGCATGTGTGTTGAATAATAACATATTGAAAAATGAGATACTAGAAGAAGTGTATTATTCTAGATTTGCTATGAACCCTGGCAACACTAAGTTATATCAGAACTTAGGGACCAACTACCGGTGGAGTGGGTTGAAGAAGGGTATAGCAGATTTTATTTCCAAATGTCTCACTTGCCAACAAGTAAATGATGAACATCAAAGGCTAGCATGACTATTTTAGCCCTTACTGTCAGTAGAATGGAAACGAGAGCATATTACCAAGGATTTTGGGGTGGGTTTATCTAAAACAAGATACTAACATGATGTTATTTGGGTTATCATTGATAGATTAACTATATCTACTCATTTCCTGGCTATCAGAGTAAATGACCCCCTGGACAAGTTAGCCATGCTCTATATTAAGGAGATTACGAGAGTGTATGAAATTTAGTCACAATCGTCTCTGATCGAGATCCCAACTTTACTTCAAGATTTTGGTCCAATTTATAAAATGTCATAGGGATGAAACTATTCTTTAGTGCGATTTTCCATTCTCAGATAGATGGTCAATCAGAATGAATAATTCAAACTCTAGAGGATATGCTATGGGCCTGCATTATTGAGTCACGAGGTAATTGGGACGATCATTTGCCTCTGATTGAGTTCGCGTATAATAATAGCTATCAGTCTAGCATTTAAATGGTCCCCTATGAATCTTTGTATGGAAGACCTTGCAGATCACCTATTTATTGGGAAGAAATTGGGGAACAAAAACTGGTTGGACCTGGATTAGTGGAAGAAACTACAAAAAAGGTGAAATTGATAAGGAAACATCTTCTAACAACTCAAAGTAGGAAGAAAAGTTATGCCAAATTGGAAAAGAGATTTATAATTCAAATTAAGCTACAGTGTATTTTTAAAAATCTCACTAATTAAAGGGACCATGAGATTTGGGAGGAAAGAAAAACTCAGTCCTAGATTTATTGAACCTTTTGAGATATTGGATAGAGTGGGAGTTGTCGCCTACCATTTAGCGTTGCCACCTAAGTTAGCCAACATACACAATGTCTTTCATGTGTCAATGTTAAAGAAATATCACCCAAATCTATTGCATGTACTCCGATATAAACCCCTTGCACTTTAGAATAATCTATCGTACAATGAGCTTCCTATGCAGATAGTGGATCGCAAAGAAAAGATATTACAGTCCAAGGTAATCTCTTTAGTAAAAATATTATAGTAACATCATTCAACTAAAGAAACCACATGGGAGCTAAAAGTGGAAATGAAGGCTAAATACCCACATATGCACATTACAAATGAAGGCGATTTGTCCATATAAAAAATTAACCTCTTATGTCCAAATAGGTAAATATAGTGCATAACGGTATATGGTTGGTCTGATTTTTCCAAATTTGGTCAAGTACTTTCTTAAAGAAAAATCTAATTTGGAAAAACTATAAATTAGTTACCCAAATAAATAATATTACATTTTTTTTAATTTTTTTAATGAATAACAAACATAAAAATATCTGCCTCTCATCTAAAAAAAGTGAACATGCCTTACAAGCCGTAAGAAGCTGAAGAACAAAAACTATATAATCATTTTAGATTAATTAAATATTGAATTTTTGTTCTATTCCTTTTAGATCTGAAAAAACAAGCATATTAAGGTTTAGATCTATACAATTTTCTATTTGTAAGTGAAATTTCATCATAAAATATTTCAATCTAGTAGAGATTTTCAATTAGTTCCCCCTAATAGTCCTACACATTTCTTCAATTTTTTTTTTATTTTAATATTAAATATAATATTAAAAAGTAGTCAAGACTATATGTACATGTCTGCATAAATTTTGATTAAATTTAAATTAACAAAGTATGAAAGTGTGTTAGCTTAAATTTTGACTGAGGACAGATATAACTTTTGGTGTTAATCCAACCTAAAATACAACCATCATTACCCATATACTTGACAATCCAAGGTATAGAAAAATCAAAACATGTAACTAATGGGAGAAAAATAAACATCAAAGACAAAATAGAAGCCATAGTAAAATACACCCACCAAAAATCCAAAAAATCATGAAACAATGTCGAACTCAGATAAAAAATAAAACAAGCAAATTTGATAAACGGACTCATGTAAATGTAGAAATTATTGCCACAAAAACGTTGCAACCGGGAAAGCTTTCCATCCCAAAAACATTATTAACCAAAATGATGAGGACTATAAATTATAAAGATAAACAGACTGGAAATTAGATAAATATGTATTGGCTCTACTGATATCCTTTCATCTCAAGCACATAAGAAGTAAAAAATATAATCCATCACATGCATGGAAAAAATCAAGCATGCAATAAACACAAGAAGTAAAAACTAATTCTGATAAAGCGTTTAAAGAATAAACATAAAATTGAAAATGGAGAAATATTAGTAAAGCCAATAAGTATAAAGAGAGAGAAAAGTGAACATGAGATTCAAAATGAAACAGTGATTATTCCAACACACTCTCTTGCTTAAGAGAAACTTAACAAAACTGTATATAAGAAACTAAAAATGTCCACATGCCTTGCAAGCCTTTGTATATAAAAAACTAAAGAACAAACATTGTATAATAATTTTAAGTTAATTTTATTCTTTTTATATTTCCAAAAAAGAAGAATATTAAGAGTTAAAATCTGTGTAGTTTTTAAAAGAAATCTCATCAAAAAGTATTTCTTATGTTTTATTTTTCTTTTAATCTTAATTATAAAACTAAAAAGTAGGCAAAATAATATGTATGTGTCTACTTGCATTTGCCTCCATACCTATGTATATGCATGCATTTATATATTTATATATATTCATGCACATCATATGTCTATTTATTGGAGATTTTAAATTTAAAGTCTAATCTTATAATTGATAAGTTAATGAATTATTATATTTGTTAGTTCTTTAATATTTTCTTTTGATTTAGCCAATAAACGAAAGAAAATTTATGTGAATATATTTATTAAAGACTTTGTTAATCGTTAATTAACAATAATAATGTATATTTCAGTTTATGTTATCACAACTAATTTTTTTTCATGTAAATTTTTTAAAAGCATTAACCTCATAGTAATAATTTTATTGTATTTATATCTTGATCTATGTTCCATTATCAACCTTTTTAGATTTTTGTTTATGTATATATAATTTTATCTTATTCTATGAGTTAATTAAGAATTACGTAATCATTAAATAATTTCATGATTGTTTATTATGTCAACCCATGTATTATTCTTTAATCATTTTTATTTGTGTTTATATCTATATGCGGGAGTGTTATTTAATTTAATCTAACTTTTTATTACATTTTAGCATATACATACCAAGTTTTTGAAACAAAAAATTAGATTGAGTTTTATTTTATTTTAATTTTGGCATCAGATATAATGGTACTATGTAATATATTAGTCATAACATGCTATACAATATACTAGAGATGTGACCAATCATGCCGAAAGCTCATTTATTTGAATATTTTCTTAATTAACTACTCATAATTTTAAAATAATTATGTTTCCCATATACCCAATTAATTTATGTAGTAAAGGCATATGTAAGTTATAATTGAAATACAAACCTTGTTAAGGTAGATGTGATGGATGACTTCTCATCTAGTAAAGTAGATATTGGTAAAAAAATCAAAGGTGTGTTGGAATTTTACTTATATAAAAACTAATTATTTTTTATCAGTAAAAGTCATTTCTACAATATATTTGCATGTAGTTGATGGTGATTTCTAATAAACCAAATATAAGTACTGACTTAACACTTCTTTCATCTAAGAAAACTAAAAATCAATAAGAACTTTATGAGATAATTTGTATTTCTCTACTACATAATATTCTCCATAGATATAATAGTTTTAGAAATTTAAATAAATATTTTGATTAAGTCAACATATTCATAAACTAAAAATAAACGCTAATAGACACTTAACAAGTTTTTTACAATATATATATATATCTCATACAAATATATATTAAATTTTTTTAAAATTTTGTTAATAGAATTCTAAATATATGTGAATGATACTCTTTATAATAAAAATAAAAGAAAGAAATATTAGTTCAATTGTGTTCAAGATATTTATAAAAAAGTATATTTTAATTATCAGTAAATGCACACATGAATATATTAAAATATTATAAACTATGTACATATAATATATGGTTTAGTGGGTTTAAATTAAATTACAATTAAATTTACAAGATTAATAGTCATTAAATAAATATAGATTTTTATAACTTAATTATAGGATATAGTGCAGAATAGATAATAAGGGTAAAGATTTTATTAGTGGGAAAATGGCATTGATTGAATGCACATGGTCGTTCACCATTAAATCCTTTTCTACTACTCACACCTTTTTGGTTTCATCATCCCCCAATACACATTTCTCTCTTTCTCTATCTCTCACAATCTCTCTCTTGTCTAGTATTTGAATGCAGTAATATGTCGTCGATTTCTTCTGTCATTGAGAGCCTAAAACTCACTGGTTCAGGGATCCAGCCACATGCAGAAAAGGGGGAAGAAGTAACTGCTGCAGATCAGAATTCGACCAGAAAAAGAGTGAAATGGTTCAATATCATTGATCGAGTGCTAAAATTCATCGGGGTAAATTCTAGATTATACATGTAACACCCCGCCCATCACTGTACTAAAATAGTTTGAAAACTCTATTTATTTGGGTCTTTGGCCAGCTTAAACTTAATTAATTTATGTTGTTTAATATTTTTCATGATTTGTGATTTTGATTTATTTTTTTATTAATTTTTATTTTATTTTATTTTATTTTTAAATTTAAAGAAAATTTAAAAAAAATTAAAAAACAACAAAACAAAAAAAAATTGCTCGCGAGAGGGCAGTTTGCCCGCGCCAGTGCTGGGCACAGTGCCTGCACATATGCACGCATAGTGGCCGCGGGGCATGCGCATAACCCGTCCACACAGTGCGAATAGCCCGTCTACACGATGCGGGGTCAAGTCACACATCACCCCACTCACAGACTGCATCGCACACTGTGCGTGCACTGTCCGCGCAGCATGCCTGCGTGGATAGAAACTATGCTCCTAGGGCTTGCGCGTGCGGCAGTAGGCCTATGCAACCGCAGGCTAGCTTGCAGTGTGCGGCAGAAGGCCTGCATGCTTGCAGGCTAGCCTTCAACACGCCAGCCAGAGCACTGCCACTCTAGGCAGTGAGCCAGCGCTGCCCTGGGTGGCATGCTGTCGCCGCTGGTGGAGGAAGCCCTCTTCCCTCATTTTTCGTACCAAAAATCTTTTTATCCTCTCTCTTCACAAGATTTCGCCACTTGGTACAAATCCAACAGTTCTGAAATTCTAGATACTTGATGAATTTGTATGTAATAAATGTAGTATGTAATCCGTAATAGTAAAAGTAAAAAGAAAAGAAAAAGAGAAAAGTAGAATGATGCCTATATAGTTAGAAGTATATATGTATTGACATACATATTGCATCAAGTGTCTCGTTAGGATTTTTATCTTTGAGGGGTATTTGTTCCCCTTACCCTTCAGAGTATCTATTTTTTCCTCCCTTATCTGGTATGAAATGACGTAAGAGGACCGCTTTTAGTGGATGATGGCATACCCTCTAACGAGAATGGTATCACACTATCTGTAGGGGTCACTCGTGACTAAGTAATGCTATGACTATAGATATCTGTTAGGGCCACCATGGTTGGTACGGTCGTGGTCATTTATCATACCATGGTTTAACTAATCGGAAGTGGGCGTGAATAAATTATCGTATCTATATCTGATCTAATCATTCCACTTGGGTAGTTGGAAATCTGTATCTACCCTCGAAGATGGAAGTTCGCAATGACTTCGTGAAGCATGACATGAAAAATCTGTACATTTCATGATTTATTTGATTTTCTCTGTTATTTGGCATGATGTGTATTTGATTTTCTATGCTAACATACCATTTTTGCATTAAAATAAATAGTTTTCATAAAGGTGAGTTAGATAAACGAGGAAGTTAAACAGTAAGATAAAATAATAAACTTTTAAAATTTTACAATGTTAATTTAATATTGTTTTCCTTATTGAGCATATGGAACTCACACTTTCTATACCTCCCTAGATGAGGAAGAAAATGAGGAACCGCAGGCAAACCTACCTTGGAAATCTATGAGAATCCCGTGGATCTACAAGTCTGAGTGCATGACTGTTCCTGCACTCTAATGAATCAAGTAGCATAGTGAAAGAAGTGGCCCTTATGTTTTGTATTTTGTAGCAACTTCTAACCTCAGTTTATGTATGTATTTGGAACATTATATATATTTGTAAGGGATTTGTTATGGTTTGATTTTGCTGCATAAAATTTATCATGCACTCGTTATTCTGAATCTATATCTGACACCTATTTGCCTTAATTAGCACTTGGGATGTCACAATACAAATATGTGAGGGTTTCAATGTTTTGTTTTTTGAGAATTTATTAAACTCATGGTTTTGGATACATCAAAGTAATATTTTCACAATTATTTAGACATATAACACAAAAATCAAATATGTGAAATCTTATATTCTTTGTGAGATATAATAATACAATTATTTTTGTTAGCCCTAATCCAATTAAAAAAATACCAATTATAAATATTGGTCCAAATAAAGGCGAAATGTTTACAGAGAACAGATGATAAATAATTATAAGGAAAACAAAATTTTGTCTAAATAACTAAATTGATTAATACAAAACATTTCTTATATTTTCTTTCCTACTTATGGTAATATAAATCCAATAGAATCCATTTTCGCATGTATCTTCCTAATTAAAAATGTATTTCAATTTTTTTAAATTTATTTTATGTTGGTTTAATATTATTTTTGAGTAGATAAGTAATTTTCTAAATCATAATTTACCTATTATACCCAGGTAAATATAGTGCATAGAAGTATGTGGTTAGCTAAATTTTTTTGAATATGATCAACTACTTTCTCAAAAGAAAATCTAAATTGAAAAAATTATAAATTAATTACCTAAATAAAAATATCACTTTCACATTTTTAGCGAATAAAAAAATATAAAAATATATATTTCAATCTAAAAAATGTACACATGCTTTGAAAGCATTTCTGTGTAAGAAACTAAATAATAATCATTTTAGGTAAATTAAAAATTGAGATTTTATTTTGGGAATTTTCCACCATCAGATTCTAGACCATTCTTTTATCTCTTCCTTGATTGTGGATACAAACTTGGTGACCCGGCTAGATAATTGAAATTTTTAGTTAAATACTTATAAATTTAATTAAATTTTAAAAAGAATTTAGAATCAAGCAAGAGATAAACAAAGATTTAGAATCTGATGATGGAAAATGCAGAGGCGAAAGGTCAAGAACGAGATGATTGAGTGACCTAGTAATGGCAATTGATTCCCCTTTCCGTACCCCTTTGGCTTTTCCTCACTTCAAGTCTACCTTTAAAGAATTTGAATATTTTTCAGCTTCATGGATTGTGAGAATTCACTCTTTGAATTGATTGGAGATGAAGATAGTTTTAGTAGGTTTAGATCTTTGCCTCCTCTAAAGTTTAAAATGTTGAAAGATGCAGAGGAGAAGCTACTGAGAAGATTAACGAAAGAAGTGGAGAAGAAGAAGTCTGTAACACCTTTCCCATCGTTGTGCTTAATTGATTTGAAAAAATCTTATTTATTCGGGTCTTTGACCGCATTAAACTCATTTAAATTACTCTATGTATTATTTATCGTAATTCAAGAATCTAATTAATTTTTAATTATTTTGCTTTTATTTAATTTTAATTTTTATTATTTAAATTACATTTAATATATTTAATTTAATTTTAAACAATTTGGAAAGTTTAGAAGAACGGCGAAATTGGAAGAAGTCCTACAGGGAAGCACAGCTGCCCGTGTGGGATGTCGCACAGTGCGCCCGCGCACACATGCACAGCAAATGCAGGACGTGGGCACGTCCGATCTGCACGCACGCACGGGACATGCACACAGTGCACAAAGCGCAGGGACAAGTCCTACGTGTGTCTTGTCGTGCACAAGCAGGTCGTCCAAGCATCACCTTCCACGCGGATAGGCACCGCACACTGTGCGTGTGTCGTTCGCGTAGTAGGCCTGCACGGATAGGCCCTGCGCTTTTGGGGCCTGTGTGCGGCAGCCAATGCACCAAGTCTCTTCACGCGCGCAGGCTAGTTCCTATGGGTGCAGCAGGAGACCTGTGCACCTGCAATGCAGCATGCAGCGCATTGGCTAGGGCACTGCTGCCTCGGGTAGTACACCACTATCGTCTCGGGTGACACATTGCCACCGCGAGTTGAGGAGGCCCTGCTTTCTTATTTTTGTGCCGAGCATCTTTTTCTCATCTCTCTTCATCGAATTTTGCCACTTGATGCGAATCCGACAGTTCTAAAATTCTATAAATAGTTTTTCCCATTCCAATCTTCCCCACACTTTCATTCTTCCTTTTTTTTAGACTTAAAGAGAGAAAAGGAGAGAGAGAGTAATCTAGAGAGAGAAGGTAGAAAAGAAAAGAGGAACGATGAAGGAGAGAACATCATGGTTTCAGTAAGAAATTTTGTATTTCTTTTGATGTCTTAAGGTGTATTTTTAGGTAAAATAAAATTATTAAACATGATGATTGTGACTTTGCTTGTTTTGCATGCCTTTGTGTTTATAGTTAAGATAAGTCGAATTGTTCTTGTTTTCAAGTATGCTATGTGAATTATAGACATTTGATGAATTACATGTAATAAATATAATATTTAGTAGGTATTATTGCCTAGTTAAAATAAAGAATAAAAAGAAAAAAAGAGAAAAACAAAATGAAGCATGAAGGGTCCAAAGTTTATCTGTATTGACATGTATATTGCATCAAGTGTCTCGTTAAGTTTTTTATCTCTTCAGAGTATCTATTCCCTTAATTCTTCGGGGTATCTGTTTCCCCCTCCCATATCTAGTCTGAAAAAACGTAAGAGGACTGCTCCTAGAGGATAATAGCGTACCTTCTGACAAGATTGGTAACACGAATATCTGTTAGGGGTCACTCTTGGCTAAGTAATGTCGTGACTGTAGATATCTGACAGGGCTACTATGGTTGGTACGACCGTGGTCATAGATTATACCATGGTTTGACCAGCCAGAAATGGGCTTGAGCAAATTGCCGTATCTGTATCTGATTTGGTCATTTCATTTGGATAGTTGAAAATCTAAATCTGCTTCAGAGATGAAAGTTGTAATGACTTTGCGAAGTATGACACGAAAATCTGAGCATTTAATGATTTATTTGATTTTCTCTATTATCTTGCATGATATATGTTTGATTGTTCATATTAATGTATTATTCTTAATAAATAAATTATTTTCATAATGTAAAACAGGTCTATGAGGTGGCCAAATGGTAAGCTTTTAAATTAAAATAACTCACTTTTAAACTTTATGATGTTAATTTAATATTGTTTTCCTTCCTGAGCATATGGAACTCACTCTTTCGATGCCCCCCCAGATGAGGAAGACAATGAGGAACTGCAGACTGACCTACCCTTCGAAGTTTATGAGGATCTCGTGGATCCATAAAATTTGAGTACATGATTGTTTCCGTACTCTGATAAGCCCAATAGCATAGTGAAAGAAGTGGCATTCTTTTCTATTTTGTTTTTGTATTTTATAGTCACTTCAGGCCTCAATTATGTGTATGTGATTGGAACTCATATATATATTTGTATTAATTGTTCCGTTGTATAAAATTTTATCATGCCCTCATAGTTTTATATATGGATCTGTATCTGACACCCATTTGCCTTAATTAGCACTTATGATGTCACAAAGTCTACTAATGGAGAAGAGTTAGTTCAGGACTCTGTTAATAAAGCTTCAAATGATCCAACAATAGTAGTGCAAGAAATAGAGGGTTCTTTTCTAAAATTCATTATGAAAAATAACTTGGAAAAAAGATTCATAATCATGATCAAAACTTACCATAGTTTCGTTCAAGTTCTTTACCTACAAGTTTCATATTAGTAAACCAGAAACCCTCAATGCATTAGTTTTTCAAACATTTAGTTACTGAGGTACCAAAAAAAATAGAAACCTGGATTATACATCAAGGATCATGCAAAAAAATATGCAAAGCTAATGAAAGAAAAGAAGATAAATCAAAACTGAGTTCCTTTATTGTCTTGCAGACTATCTTTACTAATTGCCTCAAAGAAAAATTCAATTTAATGTCAAGTCAAAATCATGTAGTAGAGTATTAAGTGAAGACTAAAAAACTAAGATGCTCTAAGTCGACGAGAGCCTACTATGCTGGCCCAAACCATGGCCTCCAGTTGGAAGATGATGGACACTGTGCAATCACTCCACCTTAGCTATTATGACAAAGGATTTCTTTATGAAGATCTAGGGAGCACAGGCCATAGACCCGGAACTCATTAAGAACCTGGGTAAGTTCACTTTGGATGACTCTCCTGATTTTAGGATCTTTAATGACAGATTGTTAAAATTTTGGAACCAAATTTGGCTCCCCGATGTAGTACACACAAATGTACTCAAGACCGCCCATGCTTCTAAATTGTCCATTCATCCCAGAAGTACCACGATGTACCGGAATTTGAAATGACAATATTGGTGGCTATGAATAAAGAAGGATATAGTTGACTACGTCTACCGATGTTACTTATCAACAGATAAAGGCAGAACATTAGAGACCAGGTGGATTGGTACAGGGTCTTCTGATTCCTGAATAGATATGGGAGCATGTGACTATGGATTTTGTCACTTAATTATCCAAGACCTGTTCTGGTCAAAATGCCATTATGATCATTGTAGATAGGCTGACCAAGACTACCCATTTACTGCCTATTTGAACAACGGATTTCACTAGTAAGTTAGCCTGCCTATATGTGGATGAGATTTTTTGACTTCATGGAGTTCCTTCATCCATTGAATTTGACCGCGACCCCCAATTTACTTCCCACTTTTGAGATAGCTTCCAAGAAGCTTTGGGGTATGGGTTGTACTTCAACATTGCTTATCATCCCCAAATGGATGGTCAGTCTGAGCATACGATCTAGACATTTAAAGACATGTTACATTCTTGCGTTCTCGAATTTGGTGATAATTGGTATGAGTATCTTCCTCTTTGTGAATTCACTTATAATAACAGTTACCATTCTAGCATCAGTATGGCCCCGTATAAAGCTTTGTATGAAAGGCTTCGTTGTTCCCCTACTTGTTGGAGTGAAGTTGGGAACCAGCACCACTTAAGACAAGACTTCATTCAGGAGACCATAGAGGAGGTCGCAATCATCTGCAAGAATTTGGCAATTGCCCAAAGTCGCCAAAAGAGCTACGCCGATAATTGTAGGTGACCCTTGGAGTTTGTCGTGGGAAATCAAAGTTTTCCTTAAAGTCTACCCCTATAAAGGCAAGATGCAATTTGAAAAGAGAGTGAAGTTGTGCACTCGTTATGTGAGACCTTTTTTGATCGTCAAGTGCAATGGACCTGTGGCTTACCGCCTCACTTTATCTTGGGAGTTTGCGAGTTTACATGATATCTTTCACATCTCGATGCTGAAGAGGTACCACCCTAATCCTCTTCTGTAATCTTTACTCGTTCTAGTGCTTTTTTGTAGTCATTAATCTTTATAACTGAGTTTTTATCCTTGATCTCCTGATACAGGGCTCTTTAAAACTTCTTGGCTCTTAGGCTTCCATCTACTACTGCGTTGGGCGTGAATTGAGCCAACTCTATGAAATTTTATGCGTATTTTGCCACTCTCATATTCCCCAACTTTAACTCTAGGAATTCCATTTGCTTCTCTTCTCGAAAAAAGTTAAAAAAATACTTCTCATAGAATATCGCTCCAAATACTTCCCAAAAGATCAGTGTCATCAGGGATCCCTTCTTCAAGCGCCACCAGTGTTCTTCAACTCCCTTAAACATGAATGTGGCTAATAGTACCTTTCGCTCTAAAGTGGCTGAGAACCTCGAACATCTTCTCCAACTCCATGATCCATTGCTCTGCTAATATTGGGTCGATTGCTCTAGCAAATGGTGGTGGTTCATCCTCTTGAATCTTTCAATGAGTTTTTCATTATTTTCTTCCATCGGTTGGGTCTTACTGGTACTAGCATTATTACCGTTAGTATCACTTTGGCTATAGACTATGTGTTGACTTGCCACCGTAATGAAGCCTTCGGCTATACGTATGAGTCTATCTAGACTCAGCTCGATCCAGTCTTCCGAAACCCGATGTGCCTACTCTCTCCATATCCTTGCCATTTTCTATATTCATGAAATTCGAATGTAGAGGCATTTCACTATGCTTCACAACTCTATCTAAGTCTCATGTAACCTTAAGCCTCATATTCAAGGGATGTCTTAGGACATGCTCTGATACCACTTGTCATGGATCATATCCCGTCTTATAGGATAATGACTAGTGCATATTTATTTAAATCACATATTTAAGTTAAGTAAAATAACTCAAATTTATTAATTTTAATAGAGTTTCATAATATTATATTCCTTAAATGTAAAACATAAACATATGTATGAGCCTCTAAATTTTCTTGCTTATATTATTAAATAAAAGCACAAAATAGTATCCTTAATCTCAGAGTCTAGCTTCTAAAATTTCCTTCGTATCACTGCTCACTCTGCAATGGTATCTTTAGTATATGAAAGGTGACAAGGGAGGATGAGATAAAATATCCCAATAAACAATATTATGAAATCACAAAACATATATCATATAATCTTTCCAAAATGGATATATGAATAAGAAGACGAATGCATAAATCAGAAAACAAATTCACAATTGCTTCGTTGTATACTTCATCACTATTATGGAGGATCAATTAGTTACCATACATTATGCATAGGCACATATATTTATCACAGGTTCTTCATGTACCCGAACATGGAACGACATACATGAGTATCTTTAAATACTACTACTCCCTGAACACGAAACGATTAGGGTATGCAGATCAGACTGTTTTTTCATACACCCGAACATGAAACGGTTATATATGGGTACAAACTTATCACTTTGTTAATACACCCAAACACGGAATAGTTATGTATGCCACATTGAAGTCTAGCATAATGTAGGTGTTTTTAAAACAACTCCTTTCCATAATGAGTGATGCACACATATCAAAATCACATTTCAAAAACACAAAGCGAAATAACACTTATATCGAAGTAAAACTTTAACAAATACTTACTTCGCAAATGTGGAAGACAAATCGAACACTTTCACATTTTTATACTAAAAAAATGTAAAATACTTCAAAATTACATAGGTTATAAATTCATAACCTTAGGTCCTTAGCAGTCGTAATCTTAATTTTGGTAAAGTTCAATCTTTATTTATTACCTTTTTCTCTCAAAAATCTAGCAGAGTTTCGGGATGAGTTTTGGTCACTTTCTTGACTAAAAAATATCCAACACAATTCTTAAAAACTAATCTAAAAAATTAAAGAGAAATTGAACTTCAAAACTTAAGAAAAGACTTGCCTTTCTAACAGTTTATAACCTTCTTTTGATAATGAGCCTTCCTTCTCTTTTCTTCTGCTTCTTTTACTCTTGTGAATTTAGCATAGTTTCTCCAAGGATTTTTATCTAAAACCTAATAATACTCTAAAAAATCCCACACTTCGTACTCATGCTTTCCTCACCTCTATGCTTCTCACTATTTTCTCTCATCTGGAATGTCTTTTTCTCCCTTCTCCCAACCCCTATTTATAGGAGTGTAGGGCCACAAGAGAAAGATTGCCACCATTCTGTCATATCATTTCATCTAAAAGTTGCCATCTTTTATCATGTCACTTCATCTATATAGTTACCAATTTTCACATGTCGTTTTCTCTAAAAGATTTTTTCACATGCCACTTCATCTAAAAGTTGCCACTTTCTGTTATGTCACTTTATTTTAAAGTTACCATTTTTCACATGTCACTTCATCTAAAAGTTTCTGTTATGTTACTTCATCTAAAAGTTACCAACTTTCATTATACTACATATAAAGGTTAAATTAAATATTCACACATAAAAAATTAACTCGAGGGTATTTTCGAGCTATCACAGTATGACATTAGTTGCGATCACTACCACCGAACTTAATAACAACTTGAAAAGTATTGACACAAAAATTACTTAGTAGGTATTTTTCTCCTTCTAAAATTGCACAATTAACTAATGAGGTTACTTAATTTTCGTTGGGAGATTCAAAAACCCTATATGAGGGATGGGAGAGATACAAAGATATGCTAAAACAATTAGCTCAATGGGAATTCTCTATTTTGTGAAAAGTACAGACCTTCTTCAATAGAATTAATAACAAAGTTAGAAGCATGATAGATGCTTCATATGGAGGTTAACTATATATGAAGTCACCTAAAGAAGCTTATGAATTGATAGAAGAGATGGCTACCAACTCAAGTGAATGGCCTACTGAAAGACCATCTATAAATAAGGCAGTTGGAATTTATAATATAGATTTTTTTATAGCACTAACAACTCAAATGAAAGCACTGAATAAGAATCTACAAGGGCTGTAATTGTAAAAATTAGATGCAATGGTAGCTGTTTATGATTCTTGTGGAGGAGAGCACTCAAATCAAGAGTGTCAAGTAGGTGATACATTTGCTACTAATAATGTGCCTGAACAAGCTAACTTTGTTAATAATTTTTGTAGGCAAAATGATCCTTTTAGTAATACTTATAATCTTGGTTGGAGAAATCACCCAAATTTCTTAAGGAACAACAATAATTATTAAAGGAGACAACAACCACCAAGATGCCAACCTCAACAGCATCCTCCACCACAAGAAAAGAAATCTAACTTGGAGGAGCTGATGACAAAGTTCATTAACTCTACTGAAGTAAGGTTACAAAATCATGAGGCTTCTATGAAGAATTTAGAGATATAAATTAGACAGCTTGCCAATGCTATTGCGAGTCGAACTTAAGGGCCATTACCAAGTAACTCAAAGACTAATCCCAAAGAGCATGTTAAGGCCATTGCACTAAGAAATGGGAAGGAGTTGGAGGAGCCAAAGCAAAAGTTAAGAGCTGATAAGGTGATTCAATCAAACCTGATTGAGGTAACTGTAAAAGAGTAAGATATAAAAAATAGTAACTCTACAATTCTCAATTCAAGCTCTAGTGTAGATGTTAATAAGTTTCCTTGCCTAGATAGAATTAAAAAAGATAAAAATGATGCTAAGTTTGCTAGATTTTTAGAGATCTTTAAAAAATTATAGATTAATATTCCATTTGTTGATGCTTTGATGCAGATGCCACAATATGCAAAATTTCTTAAAGATATCCTTTTTAATAAGAGAAAGATTGAGGAATATGGCACAATAATGTTTACTGAAGAGTATAGTGCCATTATACAAAATATGTTTCATACAAAGCTTAAGGATCTAAGGAGTTTTTCTATACCTTGTGAACTAAGCAATTTTAAATTTAAAAAGACACTATGTGATTTGGGTTCAAGTATTAACCTAATGCCATTATTTGTTTACAGGAGATTCAACCTTGAGAAAATAAAGGAGACAAGAATGGTTCTGTACTTTGCAGATAGATCAACTAAAAGACTTGTGGGAATCATTGAAGATATTTTGATAAAAGTATACGAATTTATTTTCCCCGTAGATTTTGTTATTTTTTTGATATGAATGTCAAGTTTGAGTTATCATTGATTCTAGGTAGACCATTCTTAGCCACACTTGGAGCATTAATAGATGTAAAGAATGGTAAATTAACCCTTAGGTTCAATGAGGAAGAAATAGTCTTTGATATCAAGAAGGTAATGAAAAATCCTTCCATTAGTTTTGATTATATGTGTTGTGAAATTGATATTATTGATAAGTGTGCAGATGAACAACAACAAGCCATTCTAGTGGAGGATAATTTAGAGAGATATCTTAGGTTATCAAGTACAACTGAAGAGGAAGATCCTTATTTAAAAAGGGAAGTGATAGAGTTGGAAAGTAAATCTCTATTAGACATTGTGCTAGGAACAGAGGAGGAGCCATATGGGGAGACAACAAAAATAGAGCTTAAGCCTTACCTAATCATTTGAACTATGTGTTTCTTAAGAAGGAGCCTAACTCAGTAGTTATTTTTGCTTCTTTAACAGAGTTAGAGGAAGAGATGTTGGTTGAGGTCTTGAGGAGGCACAAGAAAGCAATTGGATGGTTGATCTTAGATATTAAGGGAATAAATCCAACCATTTACATGCATAAGGATTCTCATGGAGAATCATTCCAAGCTGACTATTCTACTAACTTTTGAATCTAATGATAAAAGAGTTAGTGAAAAATGAAGTGGTAAAGTTACTTGATGCAGGTATTATCTATCCTATCTGTGATAGTTCTTAAGTTAGTCCTGTTCAAGTAATTTCTAATAAGGAAGTAATGACTTAGTTAAGAATGAGAATAATGAATTAATCCCCACTAGAACAGCAATACGGTAGCGAGTATGTATAGATTATAGAAAATTAAATTTAGCCACTAGAAAAGGCCACTTTCCTTTACCCTTTATGGATCAAATGCTAGAAAGGGTAACAAATAATAGGTTTTATTGCTTTTCAGATGGCTATTTCGAATATTTTTCAAATTCTTATTGCCCTAGAAGATCAAGAGAAAACAACCTTTACTTATACTTATGGTACTTTTGCTTATAGGCATATGCCTTTTGGGTTGTGGAATCAACTGACTACATTTTAGTGGTGTACGATGTCTATTTTTCATGACATGATTGAAAAATTTATGAAGATTTTTATGGATGATTTCACTCTCTATGGACTAACATTTGACTCTTGTTTACATAATTTAGAGTTACTTTTGTAAAGATATGAGGAGACAAACTTAGTGTTGAATTAAGAGAAATACCACTTCATGGTGACAGAAGGAATAGTTCTTGGACATAAATGTTCTGAAAGTGGAATGGAGGTAGACAAAGCAAAAGTGGAGGTGATAACAAAGTTTCCACCACCAACAGATGTCCGAGCTGTTCGGAGTTTCTTAGATCATGCAGATTTTTATAGAAGATTTATTAAGGATTTTCTAAAATAGCTAAACCTTTAAGTAATTTACCTATGAAGATGCTAAAATTCACTTTGGTAATGATTGTTTGCAGGCCTTTAACATATTAAAGGAGAAGTTTGTGACAACCCCTATGATTGTAGCACTAGATTGGAGTGAGCCTTTTGAGTTTATATGTGATGCTAATGACAATGCAGTAGGAGCTGTCCTTGGGCAAAGAAGAGATAAACTTTCTAGAACCATTTATGATGCGAGTCATACTCTCACAGGCCCACAACTCAATTATAGTACAAGTGAAAAAGAGCTCCTAACAATTGTTTTTGCATTTGAGAAATTTAAATAAACATCTCGGAAATATTCTGCCATAGTTAGGGCAGTCAAACCAACTCTCATACGAGCTCCCGACGGTTCATTCATCTGACCATAGACTAGAGCTACTTTTGATTCAGCAAGATTTTGTTCATTAATGACTCCAGATTCTTTCATTTCCATGTAAAGATCATTTCCTTCACGAGTACGTTCGCCTACTCCGCCAAATATGGATACACCGCCATGAGCTTTGGCAATGTCGGATACACCTCCATGACGATAAGGACTCCAAGTTGAGATTAATTCGTTGGGTGTTGCTATTTTGAGAGTTTGATATGGAGATTAAAGATAAGAAAGGAGTAGAGAATCTAGTAGCTGACCAATTATCGAGATGAATGAATTCGTTACCTATAAAAATGGAGATTTATGAACTCTTTCTTGATGAAAAGTTATATGTTGTGTTCTCCATCTCTTCTAAGTTGCCCTAGTATGCTGATATAGCTAATTTTCTTGTAAGAGGGTGGATACCAAAAGATTTTAGCTTTTAAGAAAGGAAAATGTTGATTGCTGAAGCCAAGTGCTTTATCTAGGATGATCCTTATCTATACAAACTTTGCTCATATCAAGTGATTAGAAAATGTGTGCCTGAAGAGGAATTCAATTAAATTCTAAGTTATTGTCATGATAAGGAGGCAGGTGGTCACTTTAGAGCAAATAGAACAATTGCAAAAGAGGTTTTTTTTTTTTGCCTACTCTATTTCATGATGTAAAAATGTATGCTTTTAATATTGATTATTGCCAACGTACAGGTAATATCTCAAAAAGGGACAAAATACCCCTAACCAATATTCTTGTGTGTGAAATATTTGATGTTTGGGGTATAGGCTTTATGGGACCTTTCTCATCTTTATATGGGAGTGAGTATACTTGTAGTTGTTGATTATGTGTCAAAATGGGTAGAAGCCATAGCTACAAGAACCAACACCTCAAAAATTATAATTCAATTCCTTAGAATGAATATTTTTACAAAGTATGGAACCATTAGAGCTATTATTAGTGATGCTGGAAAAAATTTTATAATCACCAATTTAGAGAGTTGTTAAAGAACTATAGTGTTAGACATAAGGTTTCTATACCCTATCATGCATAAATAAGCAGACAAGTAGAAGTTTCTAACCAAGAGCTAAAAAGAATTTTAGAGAAAACTGTTAGTGCTTCTAGGAAAGATTGGTAATCAAATTAGATGATGAACTATGGGTGTATAGAATTGCTTTTAAAGCACCCATTATTTTACCTAAAAGACAATCTTATAGAGTTAGGTGATGAAAATTTTACTAACCAAATCAATATTATTAGCTAAGGCTAAAAGATCTTTTGGACGACTAAAGGAAACTGTAGTTATTCCAGCAACCAACCAATTACTTTATCTTCCGCTCAACTATTGGAAATTTTGGTTCATGTCCAAGGAGCTCACTTAATGTTAATTTGATCCCCATTGTAGGTAGATTGCATTCTGGTAGTGCTATCTTGCCATTTTTGCCTAATAAGTTAGGGAATCTTTGTTGATTTTGTATAAAAAGAGGAGCCCTTAAGGCTGAGTTGCTTAGAAGTTGGGGATTTGGAAATGACAATGTAGAGGACATGAGAGAGGTAGTGTCTAAAATGGTTGCAACATTGGATCCTTATTCTCAAGTGTCCTCATACTCAAATTAGGTAAGTGTGTATCTTAAGGTGTGTCTCTCTTCTCTTGCCCTTATTGGAACCTAATCCCCATATTTGATTTTAGAGCTTGCACTGTTGATTCCTAATATTTGAATGGAATTATTAGTGTTGGTAGGATTATGGAAGAACGATGCAGTAGACATTTAGAAACATGACTAAAAGATGACAAGTATGGCAGATGAGGTGGTGAAGAGACATTTTGTAAGCAAATACCTCTTTTTTAGGAGAAAATTTTTTATCTTGGTTCTTGTTGTATCTCTATGTTTTTCTTTTTTTGGATTCTGTGTGCTTTTATAAAGGGAAAAAGTGAAGGTTTTCAAGTTTCAGATGGATTCCAAAGAAAGAGATTGCACCTCAGTTTGATGCATATTATCCTTAAATACCTTTTTCCTCGTTGACTCCTGAATCTTAAGAGGGGGGGGGGGGGTTTCATGAATTATCTTGACTAAATATTTAATTAGTTGAAGAAGTGATTTTCCTTTCAATGCCACTCTTAGCTTTGAAGCCAAAGAGATATGACCTCAAGGGCTTTTCTTCTGTCTCTATCTCCTTTAGGGAGATGAAATGATCAGTACTTGGCTTTAAATGGAAATCATTAAATAAACCCATTAATGTTTTTGAACTGATTAGATATGTATATTTTTTTGAGGTTGTCAATAGTAAGAATAAAAATATAGCAATGGTAATTAGACGAATTTTTGTACTTTTGATGTGGTTGGATCTTCACAAACCAGTGCAAGGTATGTAGATTCTTAGAATGAGGTGAAATATTTTATTATAAGAATATATAGTTAGAATATATAAAATGATATATAGTGGTAAGATTGTTGTTTACAATTCTGATAAGAAATATATAATTGGAATATTTTTAAAAGTTTATACAAATTAATTAACTGAAGTTCCTTGTTAGAGATTTATATAATATGATTAGAAGCCCCTTGTATACTAGATATTGATGAGAATAATTATATTAATTAATGATAAAAATTCTTCCTCATTGTAATATGTTCCTCTTCAATGCTCCATGATAATATGATGGCCATGACGAATATCCCTATGGTGCCTTCTCATGGCTGGTCATAAGCAAGCCACAGCATCAATAACAACAACATCATTCCCACCACCTTAACTAAATATTACATAATAAGATTACATTAGACACTTTACCATTTATACAACAACACAAAACAAGGTAATTTTAATAGTCTGTTCAAGAATAAAAATATTAATTTTAATATATTGTATTAATTTGTCTACCTCATCAAGGGTCTAAGGCCTCTCTCTTGCCATCTCGTTCAGCTGTTCCTCTTCTATTGGCACCTATAAAACTTATCAGGAAAGCAAAACATATTTTAGTCAACACTCTACACATACATGAACTATTATTCATATAGATATACATATACATATACTTATACATATATAAATATATATGTAAACATTTATACTTCACTCACTAAAGCATTCACTTATTTCTCCATATTGTTACTAGATTTCTTCACCAAAGGCATCTATCTGCAAAACAAAAAAGACTTAAGATAAAATATTTTAATACTATAATATCAATCATGACTTAATATTTTCAAGATATATATATATACACTCAAAACCAACATATAGAAGAAGAAGTGCTTTGTTCTCCATCCACCACCTTCCTTAGCCTGCCAACTTGCCTCTTCACTAAGGTACTCCCTTGTTCCCCGTCCTCATTATTTTTCCTTGGCCTGCCCACCTTCTTCTTTTCTCCTAGTGGCACTACAAAACTACTCTCTTCTTCCATGTTCTTTTTTCTTGGTTTCGAAATGGGTTTATTCGGGTAGATTTGATAGAGTATAAAATTAGCTACCTCGATAACCGATTAGAATGATCTCTTAGAGTCCCTATGAATAAAGTACTACAATTCCACATAAATATAGATATTATCAAGCTTCCTTTTCTATTTCCAAATGATAAAAAGAAAGAGAGATTGAGATAGAGAGATAGAGAAAGATTATAGAGAGATAAAGAATGAGAGAAATGTATATTGGGGGATGAAGAAAGCAAAAAAAAGGTATAAGTAGTAAAAAAGGGTTTAAGGGTGAAGGGTCATGTACATTGATTGAGGCGACCCTGTGTTGGATTCTTTTAAGGAGGTGAGGCCAGAGATTTTATTTTATTATTTTTTTTTATAAAAAAGACATATTTTATTAAATTTTTCCCACCCATCTACAACCTTCCTTTTTCCGCTTCTAATACATGCCTTTTACCCACCTTTTACCCACTGATAAACCATTAACCTTATTCTATATTCTGCAATATATCTATATTTAAGTCATGACTATTAATGTTGTGGACTTAATTGCAATTTAATATAAATTCACAAAACCTTATATTATATATATATTATGAGTAGTTAATTAAGAAAATATTTAAATAAATATAACTTTTGAAGTGATTGGTCACAGGTCGAGAATAATATGTAGCATGTCATGACTGATGCCAAAATCTTATAGTTTTAAAAAAATTTAATTTAATTTTTATTTTAAAAATTTTGGTACATATATACTAAAATGTAATAACAAAATAAATTAAATTAAATCATGCATCTGCAGATAGATATATATATATATATATATATATATATATATAAACACAAATCAAAATGATTAGAGAATGATACATGGGTCGACATGTAATGAACAATCATGAAATTATCTAATGATTACATAATTCTTATTTAGCTGATAAAATAAGATAAAACTAAACATACATAAACACAAATCCAAAAAGGTTGATAATAAAATATAGATTGAAATATATACAAGGAAATTATTACTGTGAGCTTAATGCTTCTAAATAATTTACATGAAAAATAGTTAATTGTTATAACATAGATTGATATATTCATTATCATTGTTAATTAATAATACATTGGTTGACATAGATTACCAAATGAATTAAATTGTAAATATTATTTATAATAATAGTGAAAATATTTTATTGGTTATATTTCAATCTATATTCATTATCAACCTTTTTAGATTTGTATTTATGTATGTGATATTTTATCTTATCCTATGAGCTATTTTATTTGGGTAAGTAGTTTATAATTTTTCTAATTTACATTTTCATTTTAGAATGTAATTGACCATATTCAAAAAAATCTAACCAACCATATAGTGTTGTGCACTATATTTACCTATTTATACATAATAAATAAATTTATATGCTTGAAAAAATTACTTTTTACCCTAAAATAATATCAAATAAGATAAATTAAATTAAAAAAGTTTAAAAATACCACATTTCTAATTACATGGATACATGAAAGAATAAATTCTATTGGATTTGCTGAATAAATAGACAAGAAAATGTAATAAATATTTTTTTATTAATCAATTCAGTTACCCATTGGCTATAGATAAAATTTTGTTATCCTTATAATTATTTAGGTCCCCCCAATTTCTCCTCTAGAAAACTAGAGGAAACTGTAGTTGTTCTAGCTACTGGACATTTACTTTATCTTCTGCATTTATATTGATTCCCCTACAAACTAATTAGCCCCTATATCATCTAAAACACCCAATATGTAAAATTGTTTCATATATACATATATATAGATAGAGAAAGAGAGCGAAAGAGAGAGAGAAATTGTGGAAGTACTGTTTGAGTAGATTCAAAAAGGAGGACATCTTGTTCATTTGGTCGCCTAAAAGAAATAGGAATTGCTGACTCAGCCTCCACCATAATATTAATCCCATCTGCAGCTAATTGTTCTGCCTGTGTGGCTTGACGGGCTTCTTTCTCTTTTTTTTCTTTCACCTTTTCTCTAAACTCTTTCATTATTTTATGTTTCAAGATGGAGCCTTTCAATAAATTCTCAAAAATAGAAAACTATCAAAACCTTCACTTATCTGCATAATCTGAAACTTACCCTGATGAATTTCCATACTCGATCAGTAATATTGAGCCATTCCATTCTTTTTCTGGTTGAATTCTGATCTGCAGTAACTCCTTCCTCATCTTTTTCTTCGAATGGTTGGATGTAACACCGCAGAAATTTTTATGCTTAATTTGTAATGTGAACCCCTATTTATTTGGGCCCTAAGGCCATTTAAACTCCTTATTATTTCGTATTTTGAAATTTTGAATGAAGTTCATATTTCAATTTAAATAATTATTTGGCTAAATAATTAATGAAATTATTTATTTTATTTTATTTGTAGATAATTTGTATTTAAATTAATTAAAAGGATTTTAGGGAAAAATAAAGGAAAAACGACAGAAAATCCCGTGGGAATGTCCGCAGGAAGGATGCCGCTCGTGTGGGCTCTGTGCATCGCGCGGGTGTGCATGTGTGTAGCCAACACAGGACACGCGCACTCTATGCTCGTCCCATCTATGCAGAGTGCAAGGCATG
>NW_019014536.1:28109-66439 GCF_000150535.2 Carica papaya
TGTTCATTGTGGACGACGGCATACCATTTGACAAGGATGGTGACATGATACGATTGTATGAGTCACCCTTGACAAAGTACGGTTGTGACCATAGTTAGCATATAGGAACACTGTGGTTGGCACAACAATTGTCATAGATCCTGTCATGGTTTGGCAAGCCATAAATGTGCTATTGGTTTGACAAGTCGCAAATTGCTGATGTAATATGAAATGAATTGGTTATTCCACATGGGTAGTTGAGAATCCGTATTACCCTCAGTAGATGGAAGTAAGAACGACTTTGTGTGAAGGATAAAATGAAAAATAGTGCATATCATGATTTGTTTGATTTTCTCTATCTTCAGCATGATTATTTTGATTGACATGACATGACATGACATTTGACTTGACATTTTATTCATTAAATTTAATTGATTTCATAAAAAACCCTGACATTACTCCTGATGGTAAGTAATGATGGTACTTTTAATTACCTCTGAAATCTTATGATGTTATTTAAATATTATTTTTCTTACTGAGTATATGAAATTCACCCTTTTCCATGCCCTCCTTCAGATGAGGAAGATAGAAAGGAACCGATCGCTGATCTACCCCTTGAAACCTTTGTGGATCTCCTAGATCCATGAACTTTTATGAGTGCATAATTGTCTCGCACTCTAATGAGTCCATCTTTTGTAGAGGCTTGTAATTAACTTTGTTTCTACATCAATATTGTATGGAACTTTATTATTATTTTATAAGAGATTGTAATTATTTGTTCCACTCTATACTTTTATCTATTATGCACTTGTAATCTGTTTTTGTATCTAACATCCTTATGTTTTAATTTGCATTTGGAATGTAACATTGGATCTCCCAACCAATGAGTTTTGAGCTCTCAGTTCAAATGGAATTGACGACATCTTATTGAGAGAGATTGAGAGAGAGAAATAGATTGACAAAGACAAAAAAGATTGAGAAATGTATGTGGGGGATGAAGAAAGCAAAAAAGGGATATAAGTAGTAGAAAATGGTTTAATGGTGAACGGTCATGTAAATTGGTTGAGATTGAGGTGTCCCTGAGTGGATTCTTTTTAAGGAGGTGAGGATTGTGTTTTTATTTTTTTATTATTATTTTTCATAAAAAAATCAGATTTAATTGCATTTTACCTTTTTTGTTTTATCCTAAGTAAATTATTATTTTATATTTTTCCAGCCCATTTACAACCTTCTTTTTTCTTTTTTTCCCTTCCAATGCATGCCCTTTACCCACTCATTAAACTATTGATCTCATTCTATATTCTGCAATATGTACAACGAGGTATAGGAATCTATATTTGTTTAATGACTATAAATGTTGTGGATTTAATTGCAATTTAATCTAAGCCTAGAAAACCTTACAATATGTATATATAAGTTTTGTAATATTTTAATATATTTATGTGTGCACTTAATGATAATTAAAAAATATCTTTTTATAAAAAATTTGAACACAAATAAAATTTTTTGTTTTTGATTGTGTTTGCTTAATACAAATATTTATTTAAATTTTTAAAACTAATATATCCTTGTAATGTTATTTAAGATTGAGAAAACAATGTTTAAGAAATATTGCGTATTAAAGAAATACAAACTATCTCATGAGGTTCTTATTTATGGTTGGCTCTAATATCTAAGTCTGCGGCATTTAACTTTTCCTCTTATGAAATAAGTGTTAAGTCTATATTTACCTTTAAATTATTAGTAATAGAAAACAATTAGTTTTTATATAAATAAAAATTCCAACACAGCTAATTTTTCTTTCACATCTACCTTTTTTATGTATTTCAATTATAACTTACATATGTCTTTACTATGTGGACTAATTGTGTATATAAAAAAAAATTATTTTTGAAAATTATTAACAGTTAATTAAAAAATATTCAAATAAATAAACTTTTAGAGCGATTGATCACATATCTAGACCAATATGTTGCATGTCATGGCTGATTTAATTTTTATTTTCGAAACTGGTATGTATATATTAAAATGTAATAATAAATAAATTAAATTAAATCACGCACTTGAAGATAGATTATGTAATGATCCCAGAAATTTAAAATGAAATATGTGTATTAAAAAGGTCAAATGCGGAAGCGTAATAAAAATTTTGATTTAACATCCCTTACACTAAAACTAAAAACGTGCTCAAAGTATAAAAGAACAAACTAACTAAAAGAGAAACTCGAAAATAAAAGCTATAAATATGACTACAGAGTCTTCAGGCGTCCCCTTCGCCGTCTTCCTGCAGAACGGGCTCGGGAACAATGTCTTCCTGATCTGAAATGATTAAATAAGGAATGAGCTACACCAGCCCAGTAAAGACATCACACTATCTCACCATCACGGAGGTAAAGGTGGGTAGAAAATACTAAAGGACCAATGGAGCATAGTTTACAACAAACTCGTTTATTAACATAAAAACCTTTACTATCCACTTATCTCGGTGAAATTCATAAAGCAATATACGAAAGCAATAACATTATCATCATCACGAAATCATAGAAACTGTATAACATAATACTTATCACGCCTTTTGCATCTCAATCATTACACAGCATATTTTTTCTTATTTACCAGCCTACTAGTATCCATGGGGATCCATAGGGGTCCTGCTACCCGTGAACCCTTAACACTTGTAATCAGATTCCAGGGCCGTCCCCATACCCCGTTCGGTATGGGCGCCAAAACTATAAACCTCAATATCCCGTCCGGTATAAGGGTGAAACAGGCCGTCCCCATACCCCGTCTGGTATGGGCGCCAAAACACATAAGATCTTCATACCCCGTCCGGTATGAGAGATCACGATCCCGATAGGGTTCCCTACGGACCCGGTCCGTCCACCATCTCCCAGGATATCTAGTCAGGCTGACCACATTATATAATTATCAATTCACATAACCTTTCATTCCCCTTTTCCTCAGTCAGCATCATCAATTCGCAAACAAACAAGCAAACCAGTAATTCATGCCAAACAAGACAACATACAACATCGGGTTCTCAATCATTCAACCATAATCAATAAAACAGTAATATGTGCACACGAAACTATGAAATGAAAACATAAGACCTCATACTGCATTTAAAACCGTAAAATATGCCAAACAACAGCTAATAAACAAACACACCAGACTCGGGCTCCATTTGCGACTTAAAACAATTTCACACATCTGTTGATTTATGAGATACCAGTTTATCATTTATTGAACTTTAATACCGTGATAGGAAGTAAGGTGAGGGGTCCTTACTCGTTTCGGAGTCCGAACACGGCTCCACAGTGCGCCTACAGGCTGTCCCTAATTTTTCCTGAATTTTTCCTGGGGAACTGAAACGCACTACTGGTACCTGCATGCGTCCCAAAAAATCCCAAATTAGACCCAGGCCCCTTTCGGTCAATATCGCAATTCTGGCAAGGCGGCTCCGCCATGCTCCGGCGACGGCGCCGCCGCAAGCGGCGGCGATTCGCCTCGGGTTGGCCGTTTTCGGCCATTTCTGGCCGAATTTGGCCACACTTGCATCGGTCCCTAAACAACCCTAGGGCCCTCGGGGGGCCAAAAAATTACGAAAAACCGAAGCTTACCGGCGGTGGTGCTCTCGGGTGCGGCGGCTCTCCGGCGAGGTTCGTGTTTTGGTGATTCGGCTCCGATCAACCTGTAGAGAAAAGAATGGTGATCACAGTGATATAAAAATTGCATCAAACAGAGGCCGGGAAGGGCCTCATTGGAGGCAAAAACCGAGGAGGGACGCGGCGGTGCCGCTGGGTTTCGGCCGTGTTTTCCGGCCGTTTGGCCAGGATTTTGGCTCCAATTTGGCCACAGGGGAACTCAGCGTGGAAAAATGAGTTGGGGGTATGAAATTTACCTCGATCGGCGGTCGGAAAACTCCCCGGTGCGGCGGCGGGTGGCGATGGCCGGCTCCTTCGGCGTCTGGTTCGTCTTCTCCGGCGAGGGCAGGCGGCTAGGGTTTTTGTGGTCAAGTGTGGGGGTTTTATTTATACCCTTTTGCCTTTTGATCACAGCCGTCCATTTTGGTTAAATCGGGGCCGTCCGTTCTTGATTGAATCTGGGCCGTCCGTGCGCGTGCATCTGGGTCTTCCGTGCGATTGCATCTGGGGCGTCCGTGTGCACGCTTGATCTGGGTCGTCCGTGCGCGCGGGGACGCATCTGGGCCGTCCGATCGCGCGCACGCGGATCGCCCACGTGGCCCGTTCCCCGGTCGACGTGGTCTCGCAACGCGGCAAGTCCTAGTTGGCCAGGGCTACTGACTGGGCCGCTGACGTGGCTGCTGACGTGGCGCTGACGGGGCACAATTTTTTCTAAATTGCGTTTTGACCCCCGGTTTCGATTTTCTTTTCAAAAATACCCCCAGAATCCTAATTTTCACCCCTTTTTCCCAAAATCAATTTCAATTAAATCCAAATAATATTTTTACCCAATTTTACAATTATTATTATTTTTATTATTATATTAAATTAAATTAAAATAAAAAAAATAAAATAAAATAAATAAAAATAAATTTAATAATAATAATAACAATAATTTAAAATTATTTGGGCGTTACATATAAACACAAATTAAAATTACTAGAGAGTGATACATGGAGTTGACATACAATAAACAATCATGAAACTATCTAACGAGTATGTAATTTTTAATTAACTCATAGGATAAGACAAAATAACACATACATAAATACAAATCTAAAAAGGTTGATAATGAAATATAGATTGAAATATAACCAATAAAATATTTTCACTATTATTATAAATACTGTTTACAATTTAATTAATTTGGTAATCTATGTCAACCCATGTATTATTAATTAACAATAATAATGAATGTATCAATCTATGTTATCACAATTAACTATTTTTTCATCTAAATTATTTAAAAGCATTAAGCTCACAGTAATAATTTCCTTGTATATATTTCAATCTATATTTCATTATCAACCTTTTTGGATTTGTGTTTATATATGTGTTAGTTTATCTTATTCTATCAGCTAATTAAGAATTACGTAATCATTAGATAATTTCGTGATTGTTCATTATATGTCAAATCATGTGTCATTCTCTAATCATTTTGATTTGTGTTTATATATATCTGCAGGTGCATGATTTAATTTAATTTATTTTGTTATTACATTTTAGTATATATGTACCAAATTTTTGAAAATAAAAATTAAATTAAGCTTTTTAAAAACTTTAAGATTTTGGCATCAGTCATGACATGCTACATATTATTCTCGACCTATGACTAATCACTTCAAAAGTTTATTTATTTAAATATTTTTTTAATTAACTACTCATAATATATATATATAATAGAAGGTTTTGTGAATTTAGATTAAATTGCAAGTAAATCCACAAAATTAATAGTCATTACATAAATATAGAATAAGGCTAATGGTTTATAAATGGGTAAAGGTCATGTATTTGAAGAGGAAGAAAAGAAAGTTGTAGATGGGTGGGAAAAATATAATAAAATTTGTCCTTTTTATCAAAAATAATAATAATAAAATGAAATCTCTATTTTCACCTTCTTAAAAAGAATCCACCTAGGGCCACTTCAATCAATGTACATGACCCTTCACCATTAAACCCTTATATGCTACTTATAACTTTTTTTGCTTTCTTCGTCCCCCAATATACATTTCTCTCTTTCTCTATCTCTCTCAGTCCTCTCCAAATACATAAGATGTCGTCGATTCCAACTGAAGTTGAGACCTTAAATCTTACTGGTTGGAAAATTCAACCATTTGTAGACAGAGGTGAATGAGTTACTGCAGATCAAGATTCAACTAGAAAAAGAAGAGAATGGTTCAATATTACTAATAGAGTGCAAAAAATCATCCGGGTAAGTTAAACATTATAAGGATATATGAAGGTTTCAATTTTTTTTTGGAATTTATTAAAATGATCCATCTTAAAATAGAAAATAATGAAGGAGTTTAGAGAGAAGGTGAAATAAGAAGAGAAAGAAAAGGAAGCATGTCAAGCCACATAGGTGGAACGATTAGCTACTGAATGAATAAATATTGCGGCGGAGGCTGAGGTAACAATTCCCATTTCTTTCAAGAGATAAGTTGAAGAAGATGTCCATCCATTTCAATCTACTCAACAAATGATTTTTCCATGATCTCTCTCTCTATTTATATGTATATATGAAACAATTTTATGTACTGGATTTTTTAGATCATAATATAAGATAATTTTTTGGAGAATCAGCATAAACGCAAAAGACTAAGTAAATGTCTAGTAATTGGAACAACTATAATTTCCTTTAGTCTTCTAGAGGACCTCCAAGCTATGGCAAATAATATTGATCTTGTGAGTAAAATTTTCATCACTTAACTCTCTAAGATCGTTTTTTAGGTTAAATGGGTTTTGTTAATGGTTAATTTTCTTACTGATAGTACACTCTATAGCATATCCTTTGACCTAATATAAATTGAAAATATACAATCCAGTAAAGGACTGAAGGTTGGACAGTTGAGAAATGACAAGGGGATGCTAAAATATACGAGACCGTAAGTCCCTTTTAGTTTTTCCAACTTAAAAAAATGTCTTTTTGGAGTACTGTTGTGACATCCCATATGCCAATTAAGGCAAATGGGTGTCAGATACAGATTCAGAATAATGAATGCATGATAAAATTTTATGCAATAGAATAATTAATACAAATTCCTTATAAATATAAATGAGTTCCAATTACATTATAATTGATGCCTGAAATGGCAACAAAATACACATAAAAAAACAAAACACAAAAGAATGCACTTCTTTCACTATGCTATTGGACTCATCAGAGTAGGGGAATAATCATGCACTCAAATTATGTGGATCCATGGGATCCTCATAGACTTCCAAGAGTAGGTCAGCTTGTGGTTTCTCATTTTCTTCGTCATCTAAGGGGGATGGAAAGAGTGAATTCCACATGCTTAGTAAGAAAAACAGTATTAAATTAACATCATAAGGTTTTAAAGATGAATTATTTTACTTAAAAGCTTACCATTTTGCCACCTCATAGACCGATTTTGCATTATGAAAATAATTTACTTATTAGGAAATAGTACATTAATATGAACAAACCAAACATACATCATGCCAAATAATAGAAAAAATAAAATAAATTATGAAATGCTCAGATTTTTATATCATACTTTGCGAAGTCGTTACAACTTCCATCTCTGAAGGCAGATACAGATTTTCAACTACTCAAGTGGAATGACCAGATCAGATACAGATATAACAATTTTCTCAGGCCCATTTTTGACAGGCCAAATCATGGTATGATCTACGACTACGACCGTACCAACAATAGTGGCCCTATCAGATATCTATAGTCATGACAGTACTTAGCCAAGGATGACCTCTAATAGATATTCGTGCTATCACTCTCATCAGAGGGTACGCCGTCATCTACTGGGAATCGTCCTCTTATGTCTTTCCAGACCAAATGGGGGAGGGAGAAATAGATACTTCGAAGGATTAGGGGAACAGATACCCTTCAGAGATAAAAAGTCTAAACGAGACACTTGATGTAATATGCATGTCAATACAAATATGTATTTCAGACCATTCATGCTTCATTTCACTTTTCTCTTTTCTTTTTTTTTTATTCTTTATTTTTACTGGGTAATAATACCGACTTCATATTATATTTTATTACATGTAAATTATCAAGTGTCTATGATTCACATAACATGCTTGAAAACAAGAACAATTCGACTTATCTCCAATTAGAGTTTATGACTAGAGGATGTTTTGTGAGCTTACAGAACAGCCTACATGTCTCCAATTAAAAGGTCACTATATCGGTTGGCCTTTAGCAAGGCACTTTCCTATGGAGGTAGAGCACATAGCATATTGAGCAATCAAGAGCTACCAATATAAAGATGGAAGAAGCTAGAGAACAGAAGAAGCTATAGCTCTAGGAACTAAAAGAGAGAAAAAGGGAAGCTAAGAAAAATATGTGCATCTATAAGGAGAAAAGAAAGACTTTTCATGATTAAATGATTTTGAGGAAACAATTTCATGTTGATAAAAAAATTCTACTGTATGACTCCCTTCTGAAACTATTTTTAGGCAAACTGCATTCCAGGTGGCTAAGACCTTTTATTATCACAGCCACCTAGCCCCACGAAGCTATTGAAATCATAAGACTGGACACACAAAAGATATTCAAAGTAAACATGCATTAACTCAAATCGTTATATGAGATTTACTGAGTAATAAGTTGAAGAAGTTATCCTTGAGAATCGTTTAGATAATAATTGATAACTTGCTAGCTATGTCGAGCCTTAGACGACAAACAAAGGCACTTAATGGGAGGTAACCGATTTGGTTTCTTCATTTCTTCTATTTTCTTTTTTTTATTATTCATTTGTGTCGACTGTTGATGCCACTTTAACTTATGTTTATCTTTTTTCTTCTCTTTTGTCACTACCCATTATAAGACCTACTTGAGACTACTGAGCTCTCAAACGAAGTAAATGTGAACCTCGACTAATATCATGAGAAAAAGAATTACCCTTGCCTAAGGCTACTACGGATATGTTAATGTTTGCACAAGGGTTATTCAAACAGTGATGTCATGTAGCAATTTTGCGGACACCAACTAAGCCTTGTCTAAAGGGTGTATTCTATTTGCTCAAGTGCTTTGACCCAAGTGGATCGTATAAGCCTTACCCACGGATGATGAACATTCGAACCTCAATCAAGATCTTGCATAAGCCTTGCCCAAGGCTTATGTGTCAGATTGGTGGGGAGGCACAAAAGCCAGCCAAATTGTATTAACCTCACCCAACGCTTATATTCCAAATAAAAGTCCTACGAAAGTCTTGCCCTAGGGTAAACCACATTTATTGCTTGTTCTCAATCACTTAAGCCTTGCCCAAGAAAACAAAATTGCCCCTTTTAAATTTTTAAACATCCCAAACCTTGCCTTAACCTCCGTGCATTTTCACCGACCTTCAAGCCCACATCCCGATTCTTAACCACTAGCAACCATCAACACTAGAATAATAAGGCACAAGAGATCCACCCGCAAGACCTGTGATCCCTGACCTTGTTTCGCTGTTTGTTAAGCCATGAAGGATATTGAACGCATTGTAGAAAAAGAAGCAAAAAAAGCAGCACAGAGTGCTTCATATTTGTTAGTTCAGCCTACATAGCCAGAACCAGTTCACACTACGAGCAACTCCACGGCAAATGACCACCCAAAAGGTAGCCCTGTCATCAACATCCTTGATTCTCCACTAAGAGCCCTATATGCCCCTCAAGTTAGACTCAACTGCACCACCGAACAACCTGAATCGCCACCACTCCACTCGCAAGAACCCACCAATGACGACGCAAAGGTAGCCTAAACAAAAAATGGCAAGAATCCAAAAAAAAAACAAACACATGCTTCTCACCAACGAGTCTGAACTAAGTTGGCACCTCACCTTCTACGAAGACTTAGAGAAAAAGATGTATGGGAAGTCTCTAAACTCCTCATCATTCTATGCAAGTGTTATTACACCCCTACCCTAGAACTGTAAAGATCAAGAAGGAGGTTTTGCAACTAATTAGCAACATCAGCTGGTCTCCTTACTTTGAGAACACCCTACTAAAATTTGTGGAATTGGTTTGAAAAGTTTGCTCCACTTTTGAATCTTATAAATAGACCAATTTTACTCTGAAGACACCTAATTGTTCTCCTTCCAGTTAATGGGCCAATTTTTAACTTTTCACTCAATTAGTTCCAAAATGCCTTGGGGATTCTCTGACCCTTTCCTCGAGCACCGATTCTGCGACTTTAGTGAGGATTTCAACTCAGCCTCTATCTATGAGGAGCTTTATGATAATCCATCAAACACTTACGACCCCAGCAAATCCAAAAAGCTCTACTTACGAGTCTAGCCTACTCCTTTTCTCACCGTAAGGACACACCGAACACCCTATCCAAAATAGAGCTCCATTTCTTATAGTGCATGATGTAAAAAAGATGGGTGTACTTACGCTTCTCGATGGCCACACGGTTCTTCAATGTCATCACTTACAATGACCACAAATCCTAGGATCCGTCATCACCTGACCTGCTGTCAGCCTCACTGTTTTGACACCACAGATAATGACTTGCATATCGTCTGCCACAAGCACCCCTAGACTTAGGTTCTTTCAATGCAATGGGTTTGCTCTTACTCAAAGATGGCATCCCGTGCTTTGAACTTCCAAGCCCACTTATACCAAGAGATTAACACATATCCAACAAAAAAAGGAGCCACGAGATCTTCGATTCAACCCTCCTCCACAACCCGAACTACAATAATTTATGGATCTTGCCCTTCTGCAATTCTGTCAATTGGGTGACCGTATGACACTACAGTAATCGACACTAGAATTATTGTAATGGTTGATATACTGACCAAGCTACTCACCCAAACAGGGTGACCACCTAAATAAAATGACCTTCCATAGAGATTATTATATCCTCTTTCTTTTTCTTTTGCTTTTTTTTCCTCTTATTTTGTATTGCTTTTTCGTTCTATTTATTTTCACACTTATTTACCACATGCATTACATCACATTGGGGATAATATGTCATTTAAGTGTGTGAGAGCTTAGATACGAGTTTAGGTAAATGCTATACCTTCAGATTTTGGGATAACCATGTTTTGAATACTCGCTACCCTACACCCTTAGTCGTGCTCAAATCACATACCCAGATACTTTCAACAATTCTAACCCCAACCTATTTCGGTTATTTTGAATACACCTCAAATGTGATATTTCTAAAATCGAATTACAACTTATAACCATCTTTTTGGAATCATAGCTGACCTTTCATCCTTTCACATTAAGAACAGTCATTTTTAATCATGTATCCTAAACATGACTTGTTTATAGATTATAATCAATAAAAATCTTATTTTTTCTTACTTTCGAGTAAATGTCAATGCCTAGGAAGAACCCCATTATAACCTCTCTAGATTTGTATGTCTGAACATGACTTGTTCAAACACTTTTAGCAAATTCTCACCCCAACCTTCTTCACAACTATTTCGGTTTTTCTGAAAGTAACTGACGCGGGAGGGAATGGGGGAGGATCAAATCTACTCCTGAAAACCCACTCAATGCAAACAATATTGAAATAATAAACACCTAAAATAAAATCCCTCCCTCTAATTGAATCTACAATCCTAAAAGAAAAGCAAAAACAAAGACTAGGAAAATAAAAAAACGAAAGAAAAAATGCCACAAACTTACGGATAAGTTGATTCCTGCTCTTTCGCTCAACAAGACTTCTGAAGACTTTTACTTCCCAAAAAATGTGAAGAAGCTAATTTTAGCAAAAATACTAAAAGAAAGAAAGCCAAAGCATTGAAGAAATTTACTCAAATTTATTTTCAAAGATGTGATTTACAACCTAGTGGCAAAGGTATATTTATAGTCTTTTCCAAGTGATCTAGATGAGTACAAAATTCTTGAAATAAATAATAAAAGATTAATCTAAATAAAATTCTATCTTAATCTAGGATAAATACAAAATAAAATAAATATTCTATCCTAAATAAATTAATTAAATAATCCTAAGGGATAGAGTTTAATTAAAATAATATTAATTTAATAAATAAAATAAGCCCATATTTATCCCATGTGAAATCCATATAAATTACATGTGGCAATCACATTAAAATAATTGGGATAATTAATAAAGATAAAAATATAATAAAATAATACCTTAGGATAATCCCAAGATTAAAATACTATATAATTAGTCCTTATATTAAAATAATAATAAAATACAAAAGAGAGTATTACATGTGAATTTTGAAAACTCTTGGGATGAAGAAAAAACACATGGCCATTTAAAAAAACCTAAAACTCACCACCATTCATGTGGGCTAGGGAAGTCCACACGTGCGTGCGACTTGGGCTGAGCTTGCGCGTATGACCTTTGGGCCTCATGGGCTCACAGCCTGCCCGAGTTCTTCCTCGACTAGGCCCGCGCCTACGGCTAAGCCAAGCTACTGAGTTGGGCGTTCCATCTGGTTTCATCTTCCTCGGGTGCGAGCACATTGGAATGGGCCTCAAGGTGAGGGCCAGTCTTTAGACCTTCCCAATGGGCATCAGTCGGCCCACCTGTAGGGATGTGCGACTTGGGCCTCACATGCTTCTCACGTGCGCGAATTGCTAGACCACAAGTTGGGCCTAGCGGGCATCTCCCCTTCATGCGTCATCTCAGACATGCCACTATTGTCTTCTAGGATCAATTCGAAAGCTTACAACTCATTTTTGTTGATGCTACTTTGGGTCGATTGTCTCGACGGCCCATAAGGCTTCCTAACCTTGATGGCATCGATGATCCATCTTACCTGATCTACGGTTGCATGAAATGGATCCTTGGGCTTCATGGGATTGGGCCTTGTCGTCGAATCTCGACTCTATTTTCTTGGACCAGGCTTCTCTCGGTCCTTATTTTTGTATTGGCGCAAAATCTTATGGTTGCCTCCTGGATAACTAGAACAACCTCCTAGGGTTACATCATCCCCCCCTTTTCAAAATGATTCATCCTTGAATCCAACTTACTATTGCGTAGCAATCCTGTATACAATAGAAAAGTTAAAAAGTAGTGGAAGGTTTTAGGATTGTACTGGGGTCTGGTGGAACACATGCGCATGTGGAACTGTGCTAATGTCTCGGCGCCAAAATTCATGTTGTCCTACTACACTCATCTTTGCTACCACACTCACTCTCTTGGTCAAGTTGAGCATTCAAAATCACTTGAATTGGGTCTACACATTAGTCCTTACAACACTACAAGGAACCTTAAAGGATTCTGATTTCTAGGGAAGCTCAGAAATAGGCACGCAAAGAAAGGAATGGTGTGCTCCTTATACGTTACGCAACAAGCATCAATAATCACTTAGCTATGTAATGGAATAAGTGTAAAATAAAGAACAAAATGTAGATCACAAAAAATGACAATTCAGACTTATGCGTAGGATCAGATAAATCCCGATGGATATAATAAGTACGTGTATTTTCCTATGCTATCCCTAATTTATCGATTACGCTTTATGACCGGTCAAGTTTCTTTATGCAACGTTGATGCAAGTTACAGAATGCAATTCGAAAATTAAATGTGAATAGTGTGCGAAATGAAAATAAAAGTTTTTGCTTAAACCAATTAGGCAATGTACTTTGCCTTTGATTTCTCAAAGGATTTTTGGTCACCAATTGAGCAACTATTCTGCTTTTGTGATGCAAAATGCAAACAAAGGTGCCAATTGCCTTATGTGGTGCAATTGGGGTAATTTTGGTATTTTGATAATATATGTTTTTGAATAATAATATGAACTACTTGAATTGAATGGATAGATACGAATCCAAGGAGGATGCAATACGAATTAATAATAAAATAAATTTGAATGCTAATTTAAGAACATTATGCTAAAGCAAATAAAGATAATTTTAGGTTTTCTAGGAGCCAAAGCTCTAATACCAGATGACGCGGGAGTGTATGGGGAGGATCGAATCTACTCTTGAAAACCCACTCAACGCATGCAATATCGAAACAACAACAACCACCTATAATAAAACTCCTCCCTTTAATTGAATCCGCAATCCTAAAAGAAAAGTAAAAATAAAGACTAGAAAAATAAAATAAGAAAAGAAAAAATGCCACGAACTTATCGATAAGTTGATCCCTACTCCTTGGCTCAACAAGACTTCTGAAGACTCCTGCTTCTCGAAGAACTTGAAGAAACTAATTTTAGCAAAAATGCTAAAAGAAGAAAGACAAAGCTCTCAAAAAATTTACTCAAATTTATTCTCAAAGGTGTGATTTACAACCTAGAGGAAAAGATTTATTTATGGCCTTTCCCGGCTGAGTTAGATGAGTACAAAAATCTTGAAATAAATAATAAAATATTAACCTAGATAAAATTCTATCTTAATGTAGGATAAATACAAAATAAAATAATTATTTTATCTTAAATTAATTAATTAAATAATCCTAAGGGATAGAGTTTAATTAAAATAATATTAATTTGATAAATAAAATAAGCCCATATTTATTCCATGTGAAATCCATATAAATCACATGTGAAAATCACATTAAAATATAATGGATAATTAATAAAGATTAAAATATAATAAAATAATAGCTTAGGATAATTTCAAGATTAAAATATTATATAATTAATTCTTATCTAAAAATAATAATAAAATACTAAAGCGATAATTACCATGTGAATTTTGAAAACTTTTGGGATGAAGAAAAAACACATAAGGGAAAATCAGCCCAGTTGCTGAAGTGAAGTCGAAAATCAGCATTCAGGAGACTATCAAGAAGGTTGCTATCATCCATAGGAACTTGGCTACTATCGAGAGTCGCCAGAAAAGTTACACAGATAGTTATAGGAGACCCAAAGAATTTGTCGTTGGTGACCAAGTCTTCCTCAAGATTTTTCCCCATAAGGGAAAATTGCGATTTAGAAAATAAAAAGTTGAGCCCTCGATATGTGGGACCTTTTTAGATCGTCGAACGTGTTGTTTTCCTCTATCTTGAGAGTCTAGGGGTCTTCATGATGTTTTTCAGTAAGTGTGTGTGCATGTACCTGCATGTGACTGGTTAGACATGTACTCCTGTAGGCTAGGCCTACAGTGCGCTGCTGACTGGGTTGAGTGCATCTAACTTAGGTGGAGCGCATTGCCCCCTTTGGTGCTGCACGTCACCGATTAGGCAGCGAGCCACAACCAGCTTAGCCGGTGCACTGCTGTTCCTTGGGCGACATGCCACCGTCATTTAGAATGCATGCCTCATTTTTTTGTGCCACTGTCACATCGCATCATCCATCAGTTGGTCACATCTGTTAGTCGTCACATCACTCCTTTCCCATTCATTTTCTCTCTGCTCACCAGATATCGCTACTTGGTGTAAATCTGAAGGTCCCCATTTTCTCATCACTTCCCTTTCATTCTTTCATCTCCAAGAGCTTTGAGAGAGGAGGAGTGATCTAGAGAGAGAAGGAGAGGAGAAGAAGAAGAAAAGGTATAGGAAAACTTCAAAGTTTCAGTAAAAAATTTAGTATTCAGTTTAAATATCTTAATGAGCATTTCTAGAGTCAAATTATGAAGCTTGAACTTATGATTTGCATGATTATGTTTAAACATCCTAATGAAGTAAATTTTACTTGATAAAGCATGTTATATGATCGTAGATGAACTTGATAATTTGTATGTGTTTTAATTAGTATAATTCTTTATATCATTTACTGAAATGTAAAAAAGGGATTAAGCATGAAATAGTATGAGAAATATATATCTGTATTGATATACATAATGCATAAAGTGTTTCATTAAGCTTTTTATCACTGAAGAATTTTTGTTTCTCTCCCATCTAGTATGAAAAGACGTGAGAGGACTGCTCCTTATGGATGATGCATACCCTCTAACGAGAGTGATGACACAATTTTTCTATAGGACCTTTGGCAGAGTACGATTGTGGCTATAGATTATCTTATAGGACCACTGTGATTGGCACGACCGTGGTCATTGATCGTGTTATGGTTTGACAAGGTGCAGATGTGTTGTTTGTTTAGCAAGCCATAAATCATTGTTATATCTGATCTACGCATTCCATATGGGTAGTCAGAAATTTGTATCTGCCCTCAATAGATGGAAGTCGGAACAATTTTGTGAAGAAATGACATGAAAACTATGCATATCATGATTTGTTTGATTTTTTCTATTATTAGCATGATTGATTTGATTGATATGATATGACTATGATATGATGATTATGATTTTTTTCTTAATAAATTAAATTATTTTCATAATTTAATAAAGGACCCTGATGTGACTCCTGATGGTAAATGTTGATGACGTAATTTACTCACCTTTAAAATCTTATGATGTTATTTAAATACTATTTTTCTTACTGAGTATACAAAACTCATCCCTTTCCATGCCCCCCTCCAGACGAGGAAGATAGTGAGGAACCGATCATTGACCTACCCCTTGAAGTCTATGAGGATCCCGTGGATCCACAAATCTTAAGTGTATGACTTGTCCCGCACTCTGATGAATCCTTTCACATAGTGAAAGAAGTGGCCCTTTTTGTGGCATCAGTTATATATGTAATTGGAACTCATATATTTTATAAGGGATTTGTAATAAATTACTCCACTGCATACAATTAACTACTATGTACTCGTAATCTTTTTCTGTATCTAACACTTTTATCCCTTAATTGCATTCGGGATGTCACATCATAACATACTATTGTTGGTTCAACTAGTTTTTGTTATATTTCTCACAGTTCCATTGTGTCATGCCATGTTATTGTTAGTTCAACTAGTTCTGTTATATTTCTCATTGTTTCGTTGTGTCATGCCATATTATCGTTGCTTCTATTATATTTCTCACTGTTCAATTTTTACTGAAGTCTTAGACTGATATTTAAAGTGTTTGTTGATTAATTAAAAGTAAATGTTTTCTTAGTATTTTAAAAGAGAACATATTCTCCTATGATTTCAAAGGTAAGTCATTAATTATGAAGGTAACGACATGTTTTAAAAATAAATAACTTTTAAAACTTTAATAGGATAGTTTAAATATTACTTTTCTTATTGAGTTTTATGAAACTCATCCCAATCCATTTTTCCCTAGACATAGTGATGAATTGCTCCACGAGCTGCCTCTTGAAGCTTTCTTTGATCCATTCGCAAATGTGTAGTGGATATTTGAGTGTATTTGGATGATTGTACTCTGCTGAACAATTATTTTGTAATGAAAGAAGTTGTTTGAACAGTGTTTGTGTATATATTTTGTTAGCGATCTTCTTGGCTTCAAATATACTTGAACATCAAATATTTTTTAAGGCAAGATTTTCTTCCACTATATAGAATACTTTTGCACTCATATATGTTCTATTTTCGGACACCTTTACCCCACCGGTTATTGGGATGCCGCAGATGACACAACAAAATAGTGAGAAACATATTCGATTCAATAAACAATCTAAACGTGGATAACCCAATCAAAGGTCCTATCAAGATAGTGAAATAATTTGATTGAATTACAAATTTTATAGATCATCAAACAAAGCAATTTTAACTTATATTAATAGAGGCCATAGGGGATCCCCAACTACTACTGTGAATGGGAAATAGTTTAGTTTGACATATAGTTGAAATCTAATGCTTGTGATCGTATTTGCCACTGTAGCCCTTATAATAAGTCGCGATTCCACTTTCATTAGAGGGAACACCAGCACCATTCATAGGGAGTGGTTCACCAACAGTCAGTAGCAATCATATTCGATCACCCCTCAGTGATAACAGTCAAATGGATTTAAGTCTTTTCACTTTCCTTGTCAGTTAGAAATCATAGTAAATTTGACAGTCTAGACTCGACGGGGTCCATTAACCAAATTTGGCCCCACAAGGGCCCAGATATCTAGATTGGGCCATCATGTTACCTTCCGGGCCAAAGCCCAATTGAGTAACCCTCTCAACCATTGTTTTAAAGACGAAGTCAATGTGCACAATCCGCACATGCGGCGTACTATTCAAAATAATTTCTTCCATTTCCATGACTCGACTTGAATGTGCAAAAATCGTATCCAAACATGGTTCAAAGATAAATCTTTCCAACATCATAAGAAATACAATCTTTAAAACAATAATCATTGCATGCGTGAAATTAAACCAAACAATCATAGATTTCATTATCTTTAAACATTTCAAAGTCTAGAAAACATAATAGGAGTGGAGATGAAAATACCAATAACCTTTATTTAACTTTCAAGCTTTCAGTTTCAAAAAATTAGGTTGTTTACGATTTGAAGGAGAAGGAAAGTTACTGGGCAACTCGTAGATTTTAGGATGTATTTCTGGAAATTTAAAGAAAGGAAGAGCCTAAGAATGAGGGCTTAGAAATCTTAGTGAAGAAAGGGAATCAAGAAAAGAGAAAAAAAAGCTTACAGTGCTAAGGGGTAAAGCTTTTTAGTCTCGTCAGTTATGTCTCTGTCTCTCTCAAGCTCTTTCTCTCTCTAATTTCTCTCTCTTATTTTTCTCTCTAGCTTCTCTCTGTAACTTCTCTCTCTCTCTCAACCAAATGAAGAAGAAGAAAAATGGAGAAAATAAAAGGAGAAGAAAAGAAGGGCTTTAAATAACCAAAGGAAAAGCACGCATCTGTGCCATGTGACAGCTAATCAGCGGGCAACAGATGACAATGTGACATAGGCAATAGTGATATGACACGACGTATGCAACTGGTGGCGCGACAATGATGACATGACAGCGGCAAGCATGCAAGCCTGAGGGCATGGACAGGATGTGTATAGGCATGTGCGACAAGGGGGTAGCTGTAGACATGCGCGGCTATAGGGCGCACATGGCGCGCACAAGTTTGCGGGCATGCAGGCTCACGTCTGGCCGTATGTTGCAGGCATTTCCCGCGAGGCCTGTCTACAGGTCTGTTTTTCTATTTTTAATTTTTTCATTTTAAAAAAATTTTAAACATTATTTTTGGCAAAATAATTATTTAGAATGCATCTAAAATATTTTAAACACCAAATTAAAAATAAAATAAAAACAAAACAAATTACAACATTTAAATATTAAAAGGTTTAGGGGTGTCACACCCTGATTGTTTTTGTGAAGATAAACAAATTACTTGTTGTAAATTAGAGCATGTGATGCCTTTGTTGCCATGACAAATGGATGTGAAGGGTAGAGTACTCTCATGGTAAGTCAAATTTGGAGGTTCTTGATAAGTTTAATTTGGAGGACCAACTTCTTTTTTAAGGGGGAGATGTAATGACCCGAATTTTCTCTAGAGGAATTTTTCATGCTTTATATGGCTAATTAAGCATGTCATGTATGTAGAGAGATGTAATAAGGTTATGTACTAAGTTTCCAATAAAATGGAGCAAAAACTGTGAAATTAGGGTAAAAGGAACCCCTAGAGGAAGAGATTTTTTTCAATAGGGAAGCTGAGTTTCTTAATGCCCGGGATTGCTTCCTGAGGCTAAAACAACATCATAGGAGGTAGGGAAATGCTTTAGAAACATGAGAAAGTAATCAGATTAAGAATTAAGAGAGAAATCCCCTAAGAGAGGGAGAAAATTCTCCGAGTAGTAAAAAGTGACCTATTGAGATTAAACCCTTCTTGAGCCTTCAAATAGTGGAATTTTGGGCAAAATTTTGGAAGAATTTTAGCTAACACATGAGAAAAGAGAAATACAAAAGAGAAGAGTTATTAAAAAAGGAAAAAGTTTAGAGAAAGACCAATACCTGTGCAGTAGGAAAAGGTTTTCCTCAACAAGCTCTAATTGACCCTTGTAGCATAATTGGTGCCTCGATACAAAACTACATGTCATTTGAGGCCAAACTTTGGCTGAGGACTATTCAAGACATAAAGTAATAGTTGTGTGAAAGGGGAAAATTTTCCACAAAACAAAATTTGGTAAAAATATAACCCAAACCCGAGAGGCATGCAAATAAAGGTGATTATGACCTATTCAGCTTGTGTGGGCCATAAATGGGCCAAATGAACTCTGGTTAAGCCTAAAAAAAAACTATGTGACAATTTCCTACTTGGGGAATATGTAAAGCATGATTTTTCCCAAAATGATTAAGAATTGAGTATGAATGGGCTCTTGAAATGAAGGCATGTGCATGGGCTTACCCTTATTTGCAGTTTGGACCTTTTGGGTTTTAGGTGCACCTTATATGGGCCTAATGTTGTTTAAATGAACCTAAATTTGGATGGTAAGTAGCTGAAACCACCTGGGCATGTGAAGCTAAAATTGGCCAAAAAAATCATAGGGGTCAAGAGAGGGCTTGTGTAGGATATAGGTTTAGGCCTAATGGGCTTAATTGGGTTTAAGGTGACCCAAATTAGCTCAAAATGAACCCAAAATTGGTAGAGAAGAGCCTGGAAGGAGGATAAGGAGGTGTGAGTAGTTTGGATAAGACTGGAAGACTCTACATTTCCTTAAAGGCTAAGGAAAGGGAGAATAAGAGGATTAGGATAAAAACATAAGGTGTCATGGTGATGCAAGGTGGTAAACTTTTTGCTTGCCACATGTTTTTCCTTTCTGACTCATCTTGAGTTCCCCTACCCTATAAATAGGGGCATGGGGAAGTAAAGAAAGAATTCCAAATCGTGAGATGAAGAAAGACAGATGAGAAAAGAGAAAAGTCGAAAAAAGAGAAACAAATAAATGGTGAAATTAGTGAGTGAGAGGTTGGTTTTAAGTGAGTCTTTGTGAGTTTTCCTTGGTGAAACTCAACCCAAATTTTGAGAGGAAGGAAGAAGAGGGAAGGGGAAATAAAACAAAAGAAAAGAGAGGAAAAGAGGAAAGAAGCTCTCGACCAAGACAAAGGTAACTCGCGAGCTTAAGGTAAGCATATCTCTCATTTAAATTCTGTTTTCCATGAAATTTTAAGGTTAGTTTTTGAATGATGTGAGAGGTATTTTTGAGTCTAGAAATGAAAAAAAGAATCTTGGGACTCTATCAAAATTCTTATAGGGAAAAGTCTAGAGTTATGTCAGGACTGTTGGGATTGAGGTTACATGCTCGACAAGGTAAGGCATCTTGAATTCCTTTTCTTTGGTATGAGTTTCCTATATAGTAAGGGTACTTTTTAATTGAAAATTAGTAATAGTTATAAGGAGCTACTCTACCAAAAGTTCGGTAGAGAATTGAAGAGAACTAAGGGGAGACTCTACTTGATCAAAAGCATAAAATTAAAAAGTTCTTAAGGGGAGACTCTACTCAAATTAATAGAGGAAATTAGCGATTTCATAAGGGGAGGACTCTGCTCAAGTTAACATTTGAGCTAAAAGTATACAAGGATGGGTTAGCTTAGGATTTTAGATAAGTGGATTGTATGGCATGTAGAACCAATATGTTTTGAAACCTTTTTTATGAAATGCATTGATGGTTTTATGAAGTCTAAAGCATTATACAATATAGTGGTTGGTGTATACTATGTGATTTGGCATATTAGATCTGGCTACACTATATTTGTTGTGTGATCTGATATAGGTGTATAATGTCTTGTTCTTATAGTGTGATCTAATACCGGATGATTTTTTTATGGTTTTGAAAAATGTGATAAATGTGTTTTTCTAATGTGTGTGATGATTATATATATTGCATTTATTTAGCTATGTGTCATAATGTTTGCTTACTAGGGTAGTGTGTCTCACTCCCTCATCATTTTTAAGATATTTAAGATTCTGCCATAGAATAGTAAGTGATACAAAAAAGGAATTATAAAGTTAGTCTCAAGAATTAAGGTTACCATTTGTACTTTTATAATGTAAGAAAAAGAGAAAAATTTTAGAGCCTCATATGTATGTATCTAATGTATACATTATACAATATAGTGATTGGTGTATACTATGTGATTTGGCACTATTAGATCTGGCTACACTATATTTGTTGTGTGATCTAGTATAGATATACGATGCACTGCACTCACTTTGTGATCTGATACATTTGTCAGAGAGACTTGTGTCCACTGCACTTGTTGTGTGATCTGATATAGGTGTATAATGTCTTGTTCTTATAGTGTGATCTAATACCGGATGATTTTTTATGGTTTTGAAAAATGTGATAAATGTGTTTTTCTAATGTGTGTGATGATTATATATATTGCATTTATTTAGCTATGTGTCATAATGTTTGCTTACTAGGGTAGTGTGTCTCACTCCCTCATCATTTTTAAGATATTTAAGATTCTGCCATAGAATAGTAAGTGATACAAAAAAGGAATTATGAAGTTAGTCTCAAGAATTAAGGTTACCATTTGTACTTTTATAATGTAAGAAAAAGAGAAAAATTTAGAGCCTCATATGTATGTATCTAATGTATACATTATACAATATAGTGATTGGTGTATACTATGTGATTTGGCACTATTAGATCTGGCTACACTATATTTGTTGTGTGATCTAGTATAGATATACGATGCACTGCACTCACTTTGTGATCTGATACATTTGTCAGAGAGACTTGTGTCCACTGCACTTGTTGTGTGATCTGATATAGGTGTATAATGTCTTGTTCTTATAGTGTGATCTAATACCGGATGATTTTTTTATGGTTTTGAAAAATGTGATAAATGTGTTTTTCTAATGTGTGTGATGATTATATATATTGCATTTATTTAGCTATGTGTCATAATATTTGCTTACTAGGGTAGTGTGTCTCACTCCCTCATCATTTTTAAGATATTTAAGATTCTGCCATAGAATAGTAAGTGATACAAAAAAGGAATTATGAAGTTAGTCTCAAGAATTAAGGTTACCATTTGTACTTTTATAATGTAAGAAAAAGAGAAAAATTTTATAGCCTCATATGTATGTATCTAATGTATACATTTCAAGGGATGTAATGCATATATGCACTCTATATTAATAAAAAGTTGTGTTATATTTAAGTGTAAGTGCATGTGTGCTCTAGACACACTCTAAAAGAAGAGGGAGACACTCTAGAAGAAGAGGGATGATAGTGACACAAGTAGTTTTCTTTCCCCAACATCTTCCTAGCAAACTAAGAATCTACATGGTCTTCCATACAAGGCTTCATATGGTGGAATCTGTATACTAGACTGATTATTATTGTTATTGGCAAATTAAGTTAATTGTAAATGATAATCCCCATTACGTTTTAACCCAATGATGCTAGCTTATAGCATATCCCCAGTGTCTGAATTATTCTTTCAGATTATCCATTTTTCTAAGGATGGAAAGTCATAGTAAAGGATAGCTTGGTCCTATAACACTTTATAAACTTTACCAAAATTTAGAAGTGAAACGGGGATCTCAATATGAAATGATCGTGGCTGGAATGCCAAGTAACCTTACAATCTCTTTTATATAGAGTCATGTTAATTTATCTAACGGATCATTTACTTTAATATCCAAGAAATGAAGGGACTTGGTCAGTCAGTCTACTATCACCCATATGTCATTAAGGTTAGATCTTTTTTTAGGTAGACCTACCACAAAATCTATTATGATGTTCTCCCATTTCCACATAGATATTGGTAAAGGCTATAAAAAACATGTCGATTTCTAACGTTCAACCTTTAATTATTGGCAAGTGAGACACCTTGACACAAATTCTATTATGTTCTTCTTCATCCCACTCGATTAATATCTCTTTATTAAATTTTGATACATCTTAGTGTTCCTCAATTGTATTATGTACTTAGAGTAATGTGCTTCCTCTAATAGCTCTTTTTCAAATTATCATTATTGGGAACACAAATTCTATCCTGAAACCTCAATATACCAGCTTCCAAGATCTTAAATTGTGACTTAAGTTCTTACATACATCTTCTATAACAAACTTTAATATCGAATCTCTTCATTGGGCTTCTTTAATCTATTGTATCAAAATTGGCTAAATCTTCAAATTTATCAACTATTGATAGTGCTTAAAAACATCATATTCATTTTCCACTTTTGAGTAATTAATTAGAATAATTGCTATATAATTTAAGCTATTCCATTCATTTTGATGCAAGATAGAAGATGGGGGTCAAATGAGGAAAAGTAGCATAAAAAAGGGTCAAATTTGTGAAGAAGCTGTCAAACTAGGAATAACTCTCGGCCAAGCCTTAGGCCCAGCAAGCAACAGTAGACTCTAGTCCCCGTTCACTCAAGCCTTGGGAAAGGATAAGGTATCAGAGGGATTAAAAGTCATGGGTTTGCTCAAGTGAGCCTTGGCTACACGCTAACGACCACAGCTGACGAGATAGTTGCCTTATCCCGTTGGCCATGAATGGCCTTGCTTGGCCATGGTTTTTGGGTCCCTTTTCCACCCTTTCACTCCATTTCTCTAATTTTTGCCAAGTGGCTCAAATTCAACCCTCTTTGCCCCTTTATAAATCCCTCCTCCTCTCTTTATTTTTCTTATAATTTTATTCTTTAATTTAACGAGATTAGAGAGAGAGAGAAAAGAGATTTTTAGGGAGAGAAAGGAGCAAGCAAGAAGGAGGAGAGTATGAGTTTTTGCAAGCTTATCGAGAAGTTTCTAAAAGCTTTCCTTCACTTCAAAAGGCTAAGTCAACTCGGTTACGGTAAGAGATTATTAGTATTTTTATCTATATTTCTAAATGCTCTTTTTAGTTAAATAATTTAGAAAAATTGAAGATTTGTTGAAATCAAATTTCATGCTTGTTTTGGTTGTTTTATTTTGATGTATGAAATTCTATGATCATGATGTATGAATTCATGTGTTTTTACTTCTTTATGAGAATTTTATGAGGCATGAATTTCTATAGTGGTTGATGTTTGTTTGAATATATATAAAACAAGGTTTTATTAAGCATGATTCATAAAGTTTCCATGGTGATTGATTATGGAAATATTGAGCATGATGCATGAAAGTATGATGATTAGTAAAGTTCATACAGGCTTGGCCTTTCACCTTGCCTTGTTAATAGAGAAGAGGATTAGTGTAGTGGGCTTCAACTCAAGAGGATGACCTGAAGGTCAAGTTCAGGCAAAGGAGCCTTTCGGTCGAACACACGTAAATAAGGCTTCAGGCCAGATAAGTTATGGAATTCCTATGGATTTGGAAGTAGTTGCATTGAACATGTAGTATGCATATGAAACAAATATGAAATTGTGTGAGCATTAAATAAACAAGTGAAAAGAATGGAAAAATCTATTTGATTGTTATCTCTGAGGGGTTTATGTTTCTCCCTTCTCTGAAAAAAGTGTTGGTGAATTGCTCCCTGTGATAATCGGTAGTCCCTTTGACTAGAGTGGATATGCATTAGGTATATATAAGGCCACAATAGCAAAGTGCGGTTGTGGTCATAGTTTATATGGAGAAATGAAACAAAATGAGAATGGCTCAAGAATGGGTCGATGATTCACAATAGTTGCTGGAGATCCCTTCTGCCCTCAGGGGATATATATCGTAACGGCTTCGCGTAAAGGTCAGTAAAAGACTTAATAAACCTATAAGTGATTTAAAATGCTAGTCATGGTCTGCATGATGATTCCTTTGTTTGTAAAATGAGTTTTTTGTGTTATTGATTTCCTTGTGATGATTTGCATGACTATTTTTATCTACCAAGTATGCCATCAGTTTGGACGTATATAAGACAACTTGTCTAAACAAAAAGTTAAGTAACAGTACATTTTAGCGTGGCTTTATGACTGTCTCATTTGGTTTCTTAATAAAGACAAGGATTTTATGAATAATTAAATGATCCCATCCTGCAAAGGTTCTCCGAGGTAAGAGATATAAAAGTTATTGCTTATCTTGCTAACCTCTTAAACCTTAGCCATGTGATTTAAATACTATTTCCCTTACTGATTTTATATGGAACTCACCCCTAATCCGTGCTGCCTAGGTGTTGAAAAAGTGGAGAGTCTACTCCATGACTCATCCTTTGTAGTTCAACTAGATCCATTATAGATCCTTGGCAAATTTCTAGGACATAATTCAAGTACAATAACTATTCTACACTTTGATATAAATTCTTATAAGGACTTTATTATGTGTTTAAACTTAAGTTTGCCACCTCATGGTCTAAAAATAAAAATTAAACCTTAGATTGTTTGTAAGGGATTTTCTAATTCCACTTTAATGTCAAATTTGTGATCTAGCACTCGTAATTACTTAAGTATTTAGCTCTTTTTTACCCACATGTATTTGGGATGTCACACTTGGCCAAGGCTTAGGTCACGTGTGGTAGTTGATTTGAAAAAGTCGTGCTCCTAAAATTTAAAAGAAAGTATCTCGCTACAACTGGGATTGGCAACCAAAAATAAGGAGAAGATGATGTTGAAAAGCAAGCCAAGTGTCAAAATCATTAGGAGGAATACCAATCAATGTAAAAAGGAAAACCTAATCCTTTTAACCTATAAAAAGAGACCACCGACAGAGAATAGAAGCATTTTCTTCCTCACGCCGCACACTACAACACCTGTAAATTTTTTGCACTTTTCTCCTTCTTTCCAGTATTCAAAAAACTCTATGTTATATTAAACTCAGCATGAGTGGCTAAACACTTTTTCTTTTCCGACTTAATAGATTTAGTGAAACTCCAATCTATATTGTAGGATCAAATTGAGTTGGTTCTAATTTTGCTTGAATGCAAGTATTTGTTTATTTCTCTGCATATATATATATATTTGTTGTTGCTATTCGTTTGAAAAAGGCCTATTAAGCATGCGACACAGTAGCATACAACCATCCAAAGTAGCCCAAATCTGTAATTATTTGAGCCGAAGCAATATCCAATGGCGATTAGTTTTGAACCAAGGGAGTAAATCATTTGGTTGATCGATTCATGTAGATGAATTCAATAACTTGAACTAGGTCCTTCTATTTCTTAAGGTCATTGAAAAATTAAATTCTAGGGATGTTCTCGGTATTGTTTGATCAAGGAGAACTAGTTAATGAATGTTTCTTGGCTGGTTTAAGATGAAGGAAGAATTGGTTGTCAGAATGTTTTGACAACTAGAACTAATTTACTGCATTCTCATAAAATTAATTTTTTGCATGAGTGATTAATTACATAATTGGAGCATAACTACTTCGTTGATTGGGAATGCTTGCATAATTGAGTTATTTACATTTACTTCCAACATTTTCTTTAGGTCATAATTATTTTAGAATAAACCCCCTTTTCTATCATATTTCTGTTTAAACTTGTCGGAAAATAAGAGGAAAGCAATTCTCAGTTCTTTGAGGATTCGACCTTATTTATCACGACTACAATTTATTATTATTGGTTAAAATAGGAATTTATTTTTAGTGGATTCTGCATCCATCAAATTTTGGCACCATTGCTAGGGAACTAATTAACTAGTTTTTTTCTTTATTTTATGACCATATCTAATAATGATGAACCTCTCCTTTACAATCCAGAGATAGAAAATACAACTAAAAGCTTGAGAAAACAAACTAAACTGAGAATATAGATGTATCCACATAATACTAGAGCTGATGAAGACAGTGAGACCGCATAAATTGAAATAGCATCAGAATCGATTGCACAAGAATGTACTCAGAGGGAGTTGGCTGCTCTGCCCACAAACCAACAGCCCCTCGACATTACTTGTCACGACTTAGATACACCCTTCGAGCTAAAGTTAGGTCTAATCCATTTATTATCTAAATTTAGAGGACTGGATAATGAAAGTCCACACAAACATATTAAGAAATTCCATGTGGTGTGTTTAAGTAGAAAACCACAAGGAGTTTCTGAGGAGCAAATTAAGCTTAAAAATACCCATTCTCATTGGACGATACAGCCAAGGTTTGGTTGTTTTACCTAATTCCCAGTTCCATTACAACTTGGGGAAAGATGGTCAAGTCATTCCTAAATAGATTCTTTCCAGTTTCCTGCGCTACCAAGATAAGAAGAGAAATTTGCAGAATCAAATAGAAGGACACCAAGAGCCTCCATGACTACTGTAAAACACTCAAAAGATTATGGGCTAGCTACTCATAGTACGATATATTTGAGCAATCACTAATCCATTATTTTTATGAAGGACTTATCCTTATAGAGAAGCAAGTCGTGAGCCCTCTCGGCACGCAGGTGTACCTGGCAGAGTCACATATCTTGGCGACTATGCTAAGCCATGTACATGGGCAGGCTAGTCACACAGAAGGGGTGTATTAGGGCTGGCCCTTGTGCACAAGAGCCCAGGTCGCCTTTCATAGGGCATCATCCCCTCGCACTTGCACAACATAAGGTGTCCACTCACATGCTCACACTGCACAGGTATCTGTGCATATTTGCACAGCATGATAGGTCTGGTCGTGTTCAGTATGTTTGTGCACGAGTTTCCATCACGAAGTGTGTCTCAGTCTCCCTCTTTGCATAGCACAGTGTGTCTGTACATGTTCGCTCGCACTTTGGGCATTCAATGGAGTGTTCACCATGCATGCACTGGGCATATTTGGGGGCTGTCTACTACACTAAGGGCATGCTGAGGTACTTCCTGCACAGATCCACACCTTACATCTATAGGCTCCCTTGGTACACCTATGTGCTTAGCGAAGCCCGTACGCAACGAACCACCCTGCATGTAATATGCCCTATCCCATCATATATGCATGCCTGAGTAGTATCCCTCGCTTGTCTGACACACCATGGTGCCTGTGCGGCCGATCCTCTCAGTATTTTGGTGCCCATTTCCCTTTTGTTGTCCATTTATCCATGTATTTCAAACTCAATAATTAATTCCCAACACATGCACATATACATAGTAATGATTTCAAACCAAAACAACCTAAAACCCATCAAACATTTGATATGTATAATAACCAACTCAAACCTTCATGCATGCCAATTTAAGGGTTTTAAAACAGGGTAGAAATTACATTATAAGTATGAAAACAAGGGCATAATCCTTACCAACCTTTAGTGAAAATTCAATTTTTCAGGAAAAAATAGGAAGGGTTACAAGCTTTGATGAAGAAGGTTTGTTACAGTGACTGAAGTTGCAAAACCTATCTACAATGAGCATGAAGAAGCAAAATAGAGATTATTAGATGTATTAGTTTTGGTAGAATAGAAGAATAAGGTGAGTGAAGGGCTTACCGTTCAAGGAAGGGAAGGAAGCTCAGTGATGGGTTTGCTGCCATGGAGGATATAGCAGTAGCTCAACTCCTTTCTTCCTCACTCTCGAGTTCCTTCTCTCCCTTTGGAACACTTCTTCTTTTTGGGTAGTGGAGGAAAAATGGAAGAAATAAAGGGGAGGATAGTTTAAATACGAAAGGGAAATGAAATGTGACCCGTTGGATCACATACACGGAAAGTCGGCTGTTGATCAGCTTAGTGGCCGACCGAGCATGACCTGAAACTACCATGTGGTGATCAGATGTTATGCATGTGGAAAAGTGATAACCCTGAACATTGGCTAATAGAACGTGCATATTTGCGTGCATGTAGGTCCTATCTCACGGGTGGGGTTTTACCTACGAGGCATTTTCGCGGTCTATCCACGAGTATGCCCTCTGGGATTTGAATCCTACGAGGCTTTTCTTTCCTTTTTTTGTTTTAAATTTTTAAAGTTCTAAAATAAGAAAAAAATAATAATAATAACAAACACACACTTATAAATTCAAGTTAAATAAGATAAAAATCTGAATAAGTTTGAGTACATGCATTTGGGTTCTAACCAAGATTTTTTGGGTTGCCACATAATGTGTTTTCTATGTTTAAACTTATGTCTATTGTTTATAATGTTTAAATGATGTTGTTTGATGAGTAGCAGATGTGAAAAACATATTGAAACAAGTGCAGATTGAAGGAAGAGGCTAATAGCATAATCCTATGCTGCCTAGCCACCAAAGTGCCATAAAAGGGAGGTAGACACCATGCGTGAGGCGCACGCAGGACATTGTCAAGCACCTAAAAGGGGGCCTGTGAACGGACACAATCTCCACATGCGAAATGCGCACACATATGCATAGGGACTTATGTTGGGGTGCCCCATCGCACCAAGGCACACACCCCGCATGATGTGCTACTGCACGTAGCAAAATGGTAAACCATGTCAGCCTGCCAGGCATGTATATGCCAAGAAACTTTTCATGGGTTTTGGCACCTATTATGCTAAGTGTATGGGTTCAAAGGGAAAATCCCCCTACTGCAAGCAAAATGAGAGATTTAAAGAGGAAATTAAAAATGAGAATTTTAAAAGGAGAAATTAGCATAAGCAATTAAAAGAGAAATTTTAAAGAAGAAATTCAGAAAAATAACAAAAATGGTGAAGTATGGTAAAAAAAACAAAGAAGGGATAATTACCAAAATAAATTAAGAGAAAAAGGGTTTAAATCTACATAATGACTTATGAAATATGGAAAAATATGAAAGAAATAAGCACATGGAAAATTAGGGGAAAATGGGCTATCAAAAGGGTAAAGAGAAACTAGTAAAACTATAATTAGGGGTAAGATGGTCTAAACAAAAAATAGGGGCTATAAAATATGGTTAAGGGCTAAATAATTAAAAGAAAAATTTAGATAATGTATTAAACTAGTTCTTAGGTTGAATATTTAAGAATTAAATAAACTGATAGCTAAAAAGACTTAATAAAATAGTGTCCAGTTAAGTCGCTAAACTGTTTTCCTTTGAGCAATTTTGTGTTTAATGTGTTTCGAAACCATTATCCTATAGATGGGTTTGTGTATGTGGTTTCACCTCCATGGGACAATGGTTTTAGATTTCTTGTGAGAAACTGAACCAATATGATAATGTGTTAAGGTGTTTATGTGTTACCCCATTCGAAGTGAAAATTGATATCCCTTATGCCCTCTTCTGAAATGGGTTTGAGTGTTTTCCCATGATGGTGTATAAATAATGAAATTGAAATCAAAAATAATAATCAGTAATTAAAACTCCAAAGAAGAGTTCAGTGGAGTCTTGTATGTAATAATAGTAGGTGATTGAATATGGTATTGAGCACATTAAAGAATCTTACTATGATGCGATATGAGATGTGGGTGCTCAAGCACAAAATGATGTGACTGTGTAGAAATGAAAAAGAGCAAAATGGGAAAGTTAGGTAAAATATTGAGTTTTTTAATAATTTAATGATTTTTGGAAAACAATTGCATAGGTACGTTTTCAAATGCTATGTTATGGTTTTATTACTATTGTTCTTACTAAATAATTAGAACTCACCCCAATCCAATCCCCAAGATGATGTGGTAGATCTTCCAGTTGATCCTTGCTTGGATCCCTTTCGTGAGGGTTAGAGAAGGAAAAAATTATATTTTGCTTGTATTTTATTGAGGCTAGAATTGTGTATTTTGTAGGTTATCTAGAACTTTAAGTAGAAAAAGGATAAATATATTTGACTCAATAAGGGATGGATTTCCACATTTAGCTTTTGTATGTTAATTACTACTCACTAGGATGTTGTTACACAGTTGGCATTAGGGCATCATATATCTACTTTACCAATGGAGATTTTCTATTTATATCCAAAATTTATGTATTTTCCTTTTAATGAAAGAAAAATGCTTTTTGATTGCTCAGTAATAATATTGCAAGTAAAACTAGTCTACTAAATTGAAACACTATGGATTTTGTATATCTATCTTTTCTAAAATTAGACACCAAAGAGCATGACCTTACTGCCCAGTATTAATTACCATTTTTTTATTTTATTAAAATAACTTCCTAATATTAATTTCTCTCATTCATATCCATTTTATAACCTACAATATATATATATTAGTTATAAATAATTAAATTTCTTTTTACTTTTCCTGTCAGGTATGTAATTACAGGCCAAGTTCTTTTTATAGGGATGTAAATTTGGATGAGTTTTTACATATAACTAATATTAGAATTATACAAATCATGTTAAGTTTTGATATATTAGAGATACCACTAATTACTAAATCCTTTCTTTTAATTACACAGTATATATGCATGTATTCATAGGAATCATCATATATGTTTTATGATGTGAATATCATATGTATGTAATGTGCGTATTAGATATGATTATAGTTATTATCAAGCAACGTAAGTTGCATGTACTTAAAATGCATATATCATATGTAAATAGTGTTAACATTCATTGCATGCATGCTACTAGGAAAATTATATATATAAAAATGAAATTATATATCAAATATGCTATATGCAAAATCATATGTAAATTATATGTTGCACACAAGCTGGTAGGCATATTATATGTAAGAAATGAAATTATGAATAGCATGTCGACATGGAAATAGCAAGAGATTTAATTATAAAGGGTTTAATATAATGAAAATTTTAAAAAATTTAAAAAGTATAAATATGATGATTAGAATCGATGGTGGTCTAGAAGATGAAGAGCTTCCTTCATAATTGCCTCAAAATCTGGATAGCTTTCTCTAGAAAATCCATTCTGTAACGGCTCTGGAAATTTAAATGAAATATATGTATTAAAAATGTCAAATGCGGAAGCGTAATAAAAATTTTGATTAACATCCCTTACACAATAACCAAAACGTACTCAAAACATGAAGGAACAAACTAACTAAGAGAGATACTCGAAATAAAAACTATAAATATAACTATAAAGTCTTTAGGCGTCCCATTCGTCGTCTTCCTGTGGAACGGGCTCGAGAACAACGTCTTCCTGATCTGAAATGGTTAAATAAGGAATGAGCTACACTAGCCCAGTAAAGACATCACACTATCTCACCGCCACGAAAGTAAAGGTGGGTAGAAAATAAAATGGCCAATGGAGCATAATTTATAACAAATTCATTTATCAGTAATAAAATCCTTTACTGTCCACTTACCTCGGCGAGATCCATGAAAACAACATATGAAAGCAATAACATTATCATCATCATGAAATCATATAAACTTTATAACATAACACTTACCACGCCTTTGCATTTCAATCATTAAACAACATATTTTCCTCTTTTACCAGCCTACTAATATCCATGGGGATCCATAAGGGTCCCCACTACCCGTGAACCATTAACATTACAACCTGATTCCAGGACCGTCCCCGTACCCCGTCCGGTATGGGCGCCAAAACCATGAACCTCAATACTCCGTCCGCTATGAGGGTGAAACGGGTCGTCCTCATATCCCGTCCGGTATGGGCGCCAAAACACATAAGGTCTCCATATCCCGTCCGGTATGAGAGACCACGTTCCCGGTAGGGTTCCCTACGGACCCGGTCCGTCCACCATCTCCCAGGATATCTAGTCAGGCTGTCCATATTATCCACTTATCAATTCACATAACCCTTTTACCTTTTTTCTTAATCTCAATCATCCAATCATACAAAATATGTAAACCAGTAATTGACACCAAATAAGACAATACAGTACCGGGTTCACCATAATACAAACCATAATAAAAGGAACTATAGTTCATGCATACGAGACTATAACATAATTACATCAAACATCATGCTGCATTTAATACTAGAAATTAAATCAAACAATAACATACCAACACTGTATCAGACTCGGGCTCTATTGGCAATCTTAATTAATTATAATCTATAAAGTCACACAGTACAGTTTAATTATTTATTTAGCTTTAATACCGTGATAGGAAATAGGGTGAGGGGTCCTTACTTGTTTCGGGGTCTGAATACGGCTCTACAGTGCGCCTACAGGCTGTCCCTAATTTCCCTGAATTTTTTCTAGAAAATTGAAAGGCACTACCGGTACCTGCACGTCTCCCAAAAAATCTCAAATCAGACCTAGGGCCCCTTTCGGCCAATATCGCAATTCCACTTGCGGCGGCGATTCACCTTGGGTTGGCCGTTTTCGGCCGAATTCGGCCACACTTGCATCGGTCCCTACGATAAAACAACCCTAGGGCCCTTGGTGGGCCAAAAAATCATGAAAAATCGAAACTTACCAGCGGCGGTGCTCTCGGGTGCGACAGCTCCTCCGGCATGAGTTGTGTTTTGATGTTTGGCTCCGATCAACCTATAGAGAAAAGAATGGTGATCACAGTGGTATAAAAATTGCATCGAACGAAGGCCGGGAAGAGCCTCATCAGAGGCAAAAATTGAGGAGGGGCGCGGCGGTGCCGCTGGGCTTCGGCTGGGTTTTTTCGGTCGTTTGGTCGGTGGTTTGGCTCCGGTTTGGCCATAGGCGGACTCAGCATCGAAAAACGAGCAAGGGGGAGAAAATTTATCTCGATCGGCGGTCGGAAACTTCCCCGGTGCGACAATGGGTGGCGGCGATCGGCTCCTCCGGCGTCCGGTTCTTCTTCTCCAGCAAGGCACTAGCGGCTAGGGTTTTTGTGGTCAGGTGTGTGTGGGGTTATTTATACCCTTTGCCTTTTAATTTCAACCGTCCATCAAGATTAAATCTGGATCGTTCGATCACGATTTAATTGGGATTAAATCTGGACCGTCCATCACGATACAATCTGGGCCGTCCGTGCGCACGTTGGATTTGGGATGTCCGTACGTGCGGGAACGGATCTGGGCCGTCCGATCGCGCGCACGCGGATCGCCCACGTGGCTCGTCCCCTGGTCAGTGTTTCCTTACCACACGGCGCATCTTTGTTGGCCGGGGCTGCTAACCGGGCCGCTGACATGGCTGCTGACGTGGTGCTGACGTGGTGCTGACGTGGCACAACTTTCTAAATTGTGTTTTGACCCCCGGTTTCTATTTTTCTTTTCAAAAAACCCCCAAAATCCAAATTTTCACCCCTTTTTCCCAAAATCAATTTCAATTAAATCCAAATAATATTTTTACCCAATTTTATCATTATTATTATTATTATTTTCATGAAATTAGATTAAATAAAATCAAATTAAATTAATTAAAAATAAAAAATTCAAATAATTACAAAATAAAATAATGATGCTTGGGTGTTACAACTCTCCCCCCCTTAAGAAATTTAGTCCCCCAAATTTGCCTCTTACTCTTGGACGAACAAATGGGGATACTGGGCTCTAAATTCTGATTCTAGCTCCCAAGTAGCCTCCCTGGGCGTGTGATTCTGCCACACGACCTTTACAAATGATATTTTTCGATTGCAGAGTATTCTACTCTTTTGGTCCGTGATACCGACTGATACTTCTTCATAAGACAAGTCCTCTTAGAGTGGAAGTGGTTCATGAGCCAAGACATGAGAAGGGTCCGGGTTGTACTTACGTAGCATGGATACGTGGAACACGTTGTGGACTCTGGAGAGCTCTGGAGGCAGTGCTAGTCTGTAGGCAGCAGTACCAATCCTGTCTAAGATTTCAAATGGTCCAATATATCGGGGGTTTAATTTTCCCCTCCTGCCGAACCTACTAATTCCCTTGAAATGAGTGACTTTAAGAAACACCCGGTCACCTTTCTCAAACACTAGGTCTCTCCTCCGGGTATCTGCATAACTCTTCTGCCTACTCTAAGCTGTTTGAATGTTCTTCTTGATTTTAACTATCTTGGACATGGTCTCCTCTACCAACTCCGAGCCGAACAATCTTCTATCGCCCACTTCCTCCCAGCAAATCGGTGATCTGCACGGGCGCCCATATAACGCCTCATATGGAGCCATGCCGATGCTTGCTGGTAGCTGTTGTGTAAGCAAACTCTATCAGGGGTAGATGGTCGTCCCAATGGCCCCCGGAGTCAAGGGACACAAGCTCGGAGCATATCCTCAACCGTACGAATTGTCCTTTCTGATTGTCCATCAGTCTGGGGATGGAAGGCAGTACTAAGAGACAGCTTTGTTCCCATAGCTTGCTGGAAGCTACTCCAAAATCGAGAAGTGAATCTGGGATCCCTGCCGGATACTACTATCACTGGAACCCTATGCAATCTGACTATCTCCCGGATATACATCCTTGCCAACTTGTCCAATGAATTGGTCATTCTGATGGCTAGGAAGTGGGAAGACTTGGTAAGTCGGTCAACGATTACCCATATGGCATCATGTCCTGAACGTGCCTTGGGTAGCCCCGATACGAAGTCCATGGTGATATATTCCCACTTCCACTCCGGGATCGGTAAAGGCTGAAGCAACCCACCTGAGCGCTGATGCTCTGCCTTGACCTGCTGACATACCAAGCATTTAGATACAAAGTCGGCTATATCTCTCTTCATCCCATGCCACCAAAACCGGGGTCGCATGCTTTGGTACATTTTGGTGCTTCCTGGATGCATGGCAAACTTCGAGCTATGGGACTCCATCATAATGTCCCTTTTTAACTCACTGTCATCTGGGACACACACCCTGTCTTGGAAACGAAGTAATCCATCGACAGAGATTCAGAATTCTGAGCTCCTTCCCTGTTCTGCATCCTTCCTGCGGGCTACTAGGGCGGGGTCAACTATCTGGGCTTCCCTTATTCTCTATATTAACTCGAGCTGGACTGTCAGGCGGCCCAAACATGTGACTCTTCTCAGATCATGAAGTCAAACCTGTTGCGTGGCCCCAATTGGTCTGCATTCTGAAACCATCAAATGGGCTAAGATACCTGCACTTTTCCTGCTGAGGGCATCTGCTACCACGTTGCCCTTACCCGAATGGTATAAGATGTCACAATCATAGTCCTTAAGGAGTTCCATCCACCTTCTCTGACGCATGTTGAGATCCTTCTGAGTGAATATGTGTTTCAAACTCTTGTGATCGGTATAGATCTGAATGGTCTCTTCGTACAAATAATGGTGCCAGGTTTTCAAGGCATGAATGATTGCGGCAAGCTCCAAGTCATTGGTGGGATAGTTCTTCTCATGATTCTTTAACTGTCTGGACCCGTATGCTATAACCTTTCCATGCTGCATCAGGACACAACCCAGGCCCAGATAGGAGGCATCATTATAAACTGTATATCCTCCCGATCCATTTAGTAAAGCCAGCACGGGTGCAGTGGTCAGCCGCTTCTTTAATTCTAAAAAATTTCTTTCGTAGTCTTCATTCCACTCAAACTTGGCATTCTTCTTTGTGAGTCGGGTTAGAGGAGCTGCTAGACTGGAGAATCCTTCAACGAACCTGCGGTAATAACCTGTCATTCCCAGGAAGCTACGAATTTCCTTAACTGATGTCAGCTTCTCCCAGCCAAGTACCACTTCAACCTTTTTGGGATTCACTGATACCCCTTCCTTCGATATGATGTGTCCTAGGAAGGCGGTCTGCTCAAGCCAGAATACACACTTACTCAACTTCGCATATAACCTCTTATTTCTAAGGACCTGCAAAACTTGGGCCAAATGGTGAGCATGTTTTTCTCTGCTTTTTGAGTAGACTAAGATATCATCGATGAACACGATGATAAATTGATCTAAAAACTCTCTAAAGACCCTATTCATCATATCCATAAAGATTGTCGGGGCATTGGTTAGCCCGAATGGCATGACCAGGAACTCATAGTGTCTGTACCTGGTTCGGAAGGCCGTCTTGGGGATGTCTTCTGTTCTTATCTTCACCTGATGGTAACCTGATCGTAGGTTTATTTTAGAGAAGACCTGTGCACCCTGTAGCTGATCAAAGAGGTCATCAATCCGGGGAAGGGGATACTTGTTTTTTATCATGACCTTGTTCAATCCCCTGTAATCAATGCACAGTCTCAATGTTCCATCTCCCTTCCTTACAAAAGTGACTCCAGCACCCCAAGGGGACACACTGTGTCTAATAAAATCACTGTCTTGCAATTCAGTGATCTGTTTCCTCAGCTCTTCCATCTCAATGCGGCTCATGCGATAAGGAGCAACCGAAATGGGTTGGGTACCTGGTTGTAGGTCTATAGTGAACTCGACTTCTCTATCCACTGGCAGACCGGGCAGTTCGTCCAGAAACACATCTGGGAAGTCTCGAACTACCGGAATCTCTTGAACACAAATTTCCTTCTTGGACTTGCCTAGTCAGACAAAATAACAAGATTAAGGCACTAGAAGTTAAGAAAACTTACCATCAAGGAATACATACTGAATAATTTTATTAATTTGTAAATGGCTCCTCATTAGGAGGATTAAATACAACTTTCTTGTTAAAGCAATCTATGGTGGCGTGATACGCCGCTAGCCAATTCATTCCTAAGATTACATCAAAATCCCCCGTGTCTAACCCTATCAGGTCTACCCTCAGTTTCCTATTTGCTATCTCCACGGCACAAGCCCTATAGATAGCTTCCCTTAGTAGTGTTTCACCCCCGGCAGTAGACACAAACAACAATGATTCAAGTTTATCAGGTGATACATTAATTTTGAAAGCAAAAGTATGTGAAACAAAGGAGTGCGATGCACCAGTGTCAAATAAAACATGAGCAATATGGTCACAGATAGTATACATACCCTGTACTACATCTGGGTCAGCGTCGGCATCCTGCTGGGTAAGGTTGTAAGCTCTGCCCTGGATAGGAGGCCTCCCTTGATTCTGGTTCCTCGGGCATTCTCTGGCGTAATGCTGGGCACTGCCACAAATGCGACAAGTGTTGTTGAGGCGGTAGCAGGGTTGGTCCCCATGATCTCTACCGTAGTGTTGACAGATTTTCCCACGTGCTGCCCCTGAAGCCTAAGGACGGGCCTGGATGGCTGGTATGGGCCTCTTATTTGGTTGGGCAGGCGCAGTAGGTACTGGCCTGCGGAACGGAGCTGAGGGTCGGGAACTCCCTTCTGGCTGAGGACGGGTGCTGAAGCTTCTTTCCACGATCTGTGCCTTTGCTAGGACTGCTGAATATGTCTTGAGCTCCAGTACAAGTCTTGCCTGATCTTTGGGCGGAGACCCGACTGGAATCTCCGGGCCTTTCGACCCTCATCCATCAATATCTCCGGGGAGTATCAGCCCAGCTCGAAGAACTTACGAGCATACTCTGATACTGTCATGTTTCCCTAAATCA
>NW_019014536.1:69432-82406 GCF_000150535.2 Carica papaya
CCAATTTTATCATTATTATTATTTTTATTTTTATGAAATTAGATTAAATAAAATCAAATTAAATTAATTAAAAATTAAAAAAAAATCAAATAATTACAAAATAAAAATAATGATGCTTGGGTGTTACACATTCACTTGAATCATTAACGACTCTAATTCTTTAGTTTTAGAGCCAGCAATTTCATTTATAGAACCCAGAACATTAGTTTTGGGTCCAACAACATCAGTTGTAAACTTAACAAATCCATCTACTAGGTTGATTAGTGACTCAGCATCTTTATTTGCATAAGGAAAAATGATTTTCTCAATGGGTCGTACCATTGGCATATTTGAGTTCTCCAGTATTAGTTCATCTCTGATCTTCACCGTCATTTTCTCTATTTATGTCATTGCCTCTTCATCTATTGCAACTGCAGTAATCGAATCAATGTTAATAGTATTACTATTAGATTCTTACCTAAGAGAATCACCATGTAAAGAGTATATATAAGGTGAATGCTATCGGGCCTGTATAAAACAAGCTGACCTAACCGATGGTATCAAAACTAAAATGCACGATTTCACTAAAGAGTGATCTGACACGTTTGAGCTCAAGTAAGCTCGGGGATAGAACGGGCATTTAAACCTATCTTTCTTCCCCGAGAAACCCTAATTTGCTCTCCTCTCTGCTATGTCGACGAAACTGAAAGCTTCCATTTTGCTCTATTTTCTTGCATTCTTTTTTGGTTATTTTGCAGGTAAATATGTACACACAATTCACAGCCACTCTCGCAAAGAGTTTCTCTCTCCGTTCACCCGTTTCTGCGTCTTCTGCCTTCATCGAGCTTCTCTCTCCGTTCACTCGCTTCCGCACCTTCCGCCTTCACCGAGCACCACTTGAGCAATCTGGTATTTTCCTTCATATCCTTTAACCACGAGTTGAGCTTTATGTTTTTCTATACTTATATAAAAAAAAAATTATTTTAAACATGTACTTCAATTGCTTTTTTGGTAAGTCCATCATTTCCCATGTTCTATTTTTTTCAATTGTTGTTTATTCTTCCATCATTGCATTTTGCCATTCTTTTTTATCAACTATTTCTTCATAAGTTATAGGATCTAAAACAATAAGCGTAAATTGGCAAGATTCATATATTTCTCTCAAGGATCTAAATTTCCTAGGTGGTGTCTCATCCGATGAAGAACTTCAACTTGATGATGTTGAGTTTGATGAATTTGGTGACGCCATAGAGGAACCAAATGCTAAATTTGTAGGAGTTGGCTTTATACTGTCATTTCAACAAATTCCAAGGGGAATTTGTTGTGTCTTTTCATCACTTCAATGTCAATTCCAGCTTACATTTCCATTAAATACTACATCATTTTTAATTAAAATCTGGCCACTATAAGGATTATACAATCTATATGCTTGGGAGTTAGTACAATAACCAATAAAAATATATTTTTCAAAGTTCTCATCAAGTTTATGATGAAATTGAGAATTTACCAAAGCATAAGCAATGCACCCAAAAATCTGTGACTTTTAGATGGTTTTCTACCATGCCAAGCTTGAAACGGAGTCTAATTTATGATAGCCTTTGTGGGAGATAAATTCAAAAAATAAATTGATGTTGCAACTACTTCAGCCCATAATTGATTGGAAAGTCCCTTTTATTGCAACATGCTCCTTGCCATCTCCGCAATAGTTTAATTTTTCTACTCGATGACATTGTTTTGCTCCAGAGTGTAAAGAGTTGTCAATTCCCTATGAATGCCATGTTCTTCACAAAAAATTTTAAATTCTATGGACAAGAACTCTCCACCTCTATTGGTGCGGAGACCTTTGATGTGAGCACCATTTTATTTATCAACCTTAGCTTTAAAGTGCTTGAATTTGCGAATTGTTTCTAACTTGTTTTCTAAAAACAAAAACCAACTCATGTGACTAAAATTATCGATAAAGAGTAAAAAATAACGACTCCCACCAAAAGATGCAATATGCATAGGCCCACGTAAATCAGCATGTATTAATTCAAGACACTTTGAAGCCCTCCAACTATTTTCTACTGGAAATCATTTTCTAGTTTGTTTGCTATGGATGTACCCTTCATATAACTCATAGAATTAATTTTTGGCAGCCCAAAACCATGCCATTTTCACCCAACAACTTTAGACCTTTGATATGCAGATACCCGTACTAAAGATGCCATAATTGTGAGTCATATAATATGTCAGCAGCTAGAACCATATCCTGCACATTTTGAGACTTGCAACTAGAACATCTTATTTTCAGTCACGTTAATATTGATCATCAATTGGCCTGATTTCTTGTCTCGAATAACACATGTATCATTCTTAAATAATATTGAATAAACTCCAACCATTAGTTGTCCAACACTTGAATAAAATTATATCCCAAATCAGGTACAAATTGAACATTATGCATAAGTTTTACTTTACCATTGCTAGTTTCAAGTGTCATCGTATCCTCTCCCTTCAACTTGAATATGCATTCCATTTCCAAGTGGAACCTTCACTTTTTGTGTTTCATCAAGCTCTTGAACAAGGATTTTTGTGCCAGTCATGTGGTTCGAACAACCACTATCTATAAACCACAGTTCACTTGAAATATTATTAGTAGCAAGATGAGGCATAAAAAACTTACTTTTTTCTCCATTTTTCATTACTAAAGTCTCAAAATCTCATTCAAGTAATTACAATTTCACCACGATCACTTTTGAATCACCTTAAAACTTCTTCTGCAGAATCAATTGAGTCTGCTTTGATGTGGTTGCTGCTACAATACGTGAGAATATGTTGTCATGGATAGCTTGTTGAATAATTGCTAAGGCCTTGGAGTCTTTCATCTTGTTGTCACTTAATATGCTTTCTTCATCTGGATCTGTATAGCCATATTTTACCAAGTCCCATAGATCTATAGATTTGAGTAGTGTTCTCATTCTTATACTCCAAAATTCATAGCCTTCTCATTTGAAAATAGGAATGAATGGTTGTGCAGCACTTATTGTATTACCATTATCTGCCATGATTTTTTTTTTGTTTCACTCACCTCACATGTTTATCTCTCTCTACTCACTCAATATTTTGGCTCTGATACCAAAATTTTTGTAATAGTTTGAGAAACAGAATTTTAGGAAAGATTTTGCTGATAATGGACACAAAAAATTGAAACTTTTTGTTGTCTGCTTTATTCTAGAACTAAACATGCCTTTATATAGGCTTACAACCAAAATGAAAATGCAAAAAGTCCTCACCATAATCTTTAAAATTATGCCACCAACAACAAATTGACATAAGCAGAAAAATAAGAAAAACTAATCCGCAAAAGATCAGAAAAATATCAACAAAAATTATTTAGCATAAAATTTGTAAAATATCTGTAGTATATTTTGACTAATTCTTGAATCAATATTAAACATTTTATTCTGCTGTTTTTGTCTTCCTTGGCTTCGGAGTTGGCTTGTCTAGATAGATCTCGTGAAGTGTAAAGTCTCTTACTTCCACTGTTGATCAGAATAATCCATGTGAATCTTTATGCATAAAATATTGCAGCCACATCAAGTAAATGTTGTCAAGATTTAGGAGTAACTGTAGATGCATGCTCTAAGAAACCAATTTGTTCCGTTCAAATTAATGGGACTTATACTAAATCATATCTTTTGGATACATGTTGGCATCTTTCAACCATCTACCCTTTAGTTCTTTATTAAATTGTGTAACAATGATTTTTTTCAGTGAAATAAGATCTCCATAAGTGTACTACCACCGAGAAAATTAACCATTTACAACTTTTCCACAAAAATTATATGACCTACAAGATGATATGAGAAAGTTAGGTGATAAATAATTTATTAAAAGTTTAATGTTAGCAGCCATTTGTAGAAGATCCTTGGAAAGATTAAACGAAACTGTGGCTCTCCAAACTATTAGACACTTGTTTCGTTTCTTGGGTCACTGTTAATCCCCCTAAACACGTTAAGTGCTTTATGATCTAAAAAATCCAGTAAAAAAATTGATATACATTAAAAAATATATATACAGATTGTGGAAACACCATTTCAATGTGTTCAAAAGGATATATATTTTCTTTTATAGGTCTTTTGTAAGAAATGGGATACATTAGGTAATTGTTTTATATAGGTTAATGAATTGAATAATAAAGATATTATTTTGAAATAAAAATCACTTAGGGAATGCATACATATATGTACAAGCAAGTACATACTTAAGACAAGGCTTTAAATTTGTATTTATAAAGCAAGAATTTTATACAATTTTTTGAATAATAAAAGAAAAAAGGATAATAAATAAATTATTTATATAATATGTCAACAAATGATTGAATTTTAAAAATTAATATTTTCCGAAGAAATTAAATCATAAATGGTGACTACAATAATATTTGAAAATATTTTATCCATTAAAAACTAATAAACCTTTATAAATAAAAATTTCAATAATGATTCTGCATTTGTAGACCTATCAATTTATAAATTAATATTTTTTTAAAAAATAATTTAGTGAATAATAAATATAAAAGTATTATTTAAATTATAAAATATAATGAGAGTACTAGATATAGATAATTTTCACTTACATTCTATCTAGGAAAGATGTTAAGCATTAAAATAGAAATAGAAGTAATAAATTTTCGTAAAAAAATCTTTATATTGGATAAATTTTTTAAAAACTCATGAATCTTTCCACTATCTCATTCATTGATTTTGAAGTTTGGTAATTTGTAATTAATTAGCGATTAATAAGGTAGTAAAGGAAGTATATACGTAATATATATATATATATATATTGTAATATCCCGCAACTAGGAGACGCGGGTAAATCAAGATTTCAGCCCGTTGGTTGCCAACCGGCGGACTGCACACAGCACACCCACAAGTTGTTCATGCCTTACGCGTGAGGTGGCTGCTTCCTACTCCGCTTGGGGGTTGGTCAACAGATGGTGCTGCTAGCTTGCCAAGCAGCTGGCAAGATCGCCTCTTCCCCTCTCCAACTGGGCACTTCTTCTCTGCAACTAATGGCTTGTATCACGCAGGGAGGAGATTGAATGGGAGTTTACGTTAAAGCTCCCCATTCTGTTTCCTGTTCATCATTATGCCTGAAAGAGAGAGAAGTATAAGAGAGATGCAGATAGAGTTGTTGAGTGTAGAGAGAGAGACAGAAGGAAAATAAAGAAACTGAAGAGAGAGAGAGAGAGAGAGAGAGAGAGAGAGAGAGAGGAACGCAAAACAGAGAACTGTGCGCGGTGTGCTCTACCGGGAGAAAATCTGGCCCTCTTCGCATGTGTAATGGAGTTCTGGACTTTTGGAGCTTCGTCCTCCCTTCCTCTTCCTGTTCAGGGTCTCCTTTAGCCATTTTAGGCTGCTCAGAATGCGCAGCAAGCTTCACAATGCAACTTTCCCTCTGCTGCTGTCAGTCGAGCGCCTACTGCAGGTGGGCGCTATTCTTCTGCTCTTTCTGCTTTCCTTCTATTATTTTCTTGGAATTAGAGAGTCCTTAGACACTCGCTTATGTGTTAGGATCATTTCCCATCAATCTCCTGCAGCGGATTCTTCCAAAAACACTGCAGAAGTCTCGGCCGACTCACCCAGCTCCGCAGCCACTACCATGGCGTGTTGCAGAAATGTTCTTGACAATTGAGGGTGATCCACTCGTGCGTTTAGTCCCAAATTCGATCCCAAGTGAGGTAAGAATTGTAATACACTCTTGAACACATTTAATGGATCTTTTATCCACTCGTGTGTGTGTTCATGAATTTTTGGTGTAGTAATCTTATGTTTTCTGTTTGTTTATGGTGTTTTTTTATGTTATGTTTGCTAACATGTAAGGATGTTTTAGGAGTATGAATTAATCATCACAGGAGAGAAAACAAGCAAGAAAATGGAGAGAAGACGGAAGGAGGCACACTGCCTTTGTCTGCGTCATGTCATGGCACCAAAGCATCGGGATAGCATGTAGACACGGTCTGCCGTGCGGGCGAGCATGCACGGGCTGCGCGCACACAAGCACCAGGACAGATTCCCGGGCACATTGCGTACGTGCAGCATGCTGCGCGTGAGCAGAAGACTATGACAGGCGCCCTGTGCGCCGAGCGAGTTTGTGAGTGACGTGCTGGTGCCTCGCGGACGTGAGGTGGGCATGCAATGGCGTGTGAGACACCCGTCTAGGTGCCCGAATGCGCCAAGGCGGATGTCCTTGGCACGCTGCAACGTGCAGTGCACATTGTGAGGCACGCGCAGCTCTGGCAGGCGCCTGGGATTTTAGGAGAAGAAAAATGGGAAATTAATAGGAAAACATAAATTTCTACTAGTTTAGAAGTAAGACCGGCTAAATAGAGAAATTAGAAAAATAGGAATTCGGGCAGTTAAATGGGAAAATTATAAATAATAAATTAGTCCTAATCTATTATTTATAAATAATTAATTTAAATAATTAATTAAATAGGGAAGTTAGTAAATTAGTCTAAAATGGAAATTAAGTGGAAATTAAATAACAAGAATCAAATTTGGTAAATCAAATATTAATGCATTTAAATAAGAAAATTAGAAATGGGATAAATAAATAAATAAAATTAGAAAACTAAATTTGAAAATTGGAACAGAAAATAAATAAGTTAGAAAACTATAATAATATGAAAATAAAATTCATAGGATAAAATCACCTAGACTAATTTAGGTTAATTAAAAAAGGTCTATTTGTTATTTATGTTTATCTTATGTATGTTATATGTATATTGTTTCGTTATTTATTGTAGAGGATTATGTTGCCAAATGGTAAAATGAAATGAATTGAATGCATGAAATGGAAAATAGTAAAAGGATAGGTTGTGAGCTAGTAAGGGACGTGTAAGTTATGCAAAGAACATTAGAAGAAAAATGGGGAAAAAATAATGTTAGAGTCATGTTGGCCAAGTTTAGGGTAGCTAGGCGTTGTGTCTAAAAAGACAACCAAGTTAGGAGTCTAATAGAAGTTACTTAACCAAATAGTCAGGTTGAATCTGGTTCGTCTGAATTCTAAGAGGGACCTCGATTGATTGTTTGATACTGATTGGCTTCAAGGAGCCACTATGCTATGGGTGCAGCTAGTTATTGGTTCCACTATATGGGACAATTTAGTGTTTCTGGGAGGAAAAGTTAGTCTTGATTGGTATTCATGCTCTAGGACTCAAGGGTGTTGATCATGGCAACCGGGGTGACTATGGGATGGTGCCCGAAAAAAAAAGAGTGATTGTATCTTTTATAGATTATATATGTAAATTATTATTAATTATTATTAGCACACCCATCCATAGATAATGGTGTCTGTATTGCCCTTCCTGAAAATAGATGTTAAGTGGTTGCACACGCAGAATTGGCAATGTCAACTTAATTAAAGATATAAATGAAATAAAAGACTTAATAAAGAAGAAGAATTAGTGAGTCAGAGTCAATCATCAGAGTTAGTCTGAGTGCACGTGTAGAGCTTACATGTGATTGATTGTGTGGGTAATTGCATGGGGTTTTGGGGATTGGAAGTCGAGAACATGTATAATATCAGGGATTGCATGTTATCGATTCTAGAGTAGTGATGGTAGAATAGGGATTGATTGATAGATTGATGGATTGATTGATTGATTGTTATTACTTTCATTGATAGATTAATTGTAATTTATGTGGGTCAATTGTCTCATTTAATGGATTTATATTTGGAATTTGAATTTAAGGTATGTGTTATTTTTATGTAATTCCGCAGCATTTGAATAAATTTTCTAGTTTTAAGTTATGGTACAAATGATTGAGGATTGTTGTGAAGAATTTGGGAACAAGACATTATATATATAGTTTAAGTGCTCGATAATGATTTCACATTGGATATATATCAAAGGAGTATAGTGATGTTGTATGATAATCAATGTATTATCCACATAAAGAAAACTATATACCATGAAATGTCTAGGGTAATGATAGCAATCTCCAATTAAGTTTTACTGCATAGGGTAATTAGATCTGTATTCATTAAGGATTGGGGAGTGAAATTAAAAAATCTAAAAATAATAAATTTTTTTGTTTATGAAAACTTAGTACATACGTATTAATATATAATAATATAATAAAATAACTTAAATATATGCTACACAAATTGAAAAGATGAAAAAATGATACATGAGTTGACATTTCATAAACAATCACTAAAAGTATTTAATCATTACATAGAAATCTCAATTAGCCTCACAAACTAAGATAAAATTACAAATGAATCAATAAATACAAATATAAAGAAGTTGACAATGAAACAATGATCAAAATATATAGAATTACCTACCTACAGCTTAATGCTTTTAAATAATTCACAAAAAAAAATAATTAATTGAGATAACATAATTTATTAAACTATACTTATCCATAATTATGTTGGTTAATCATTAATAAAATCTTTAATGGCTATGTTCATATAAAATTTCCTTTCTTTTATTGAATAAATTAAAAAAAAAATGAAGAATTAATAAATATGATAACTCATTAGCTTGTCCATTATAAAGTTGCATTTTGAATTTGATACTTTCAATAACTACACACACGACGTACGCAAATGTCTATGAATATATAATACATGGATATTAGTGCACATCAAGGCAAAGACATATAAACACGTATATATAATCATGGAAACTTCTTAATTTTAAATCTTAGAGCAAAAGAAAGATAAAAAGAAGACAAATCTAAGGCTATAAGGGAGAGTTGGTTACAAATCTCTATCTCTATTAGATTGAAATATCCTATGACAAAATTTCTTTTATAAATGAAAAACTATACAGATTTAGATTTTTAATATGCTTATTATTTGTAATCTAAAAGGAATAGAATAAAAATTAATTAATTAATTAACTTAAAATAACAATAATTAAAAACAATAATCAAATATATTCAGAATAAAATAGATATAAAATTTAAAAGCTTAATTACCCAAATATCCATATCTTGCCGATATGGAAGAAATGAATAAAAAATATTTTGACAATACGTATAAGCATTTGTTGTATCAGGCAGTTGAAACTTCTTGTTTTTGTTATCTTCACTATTATTAGCACGAAATCAAAATCATGGTTAAACTTAAAAATATATTTTTTTGTTGTTGTGAAGAGCAAATGAAGTTTAAGAGATGATTATGTATTGTCTCTTTCAGTTTCTTACATACAAAGGGTTGCAAGATACTTTTACGATTTTGAGATAATGGTAGAAACTTTTATATTTTTTTATCGGCCAGTAAAATAAGAAAGTAATTTTTTTACTTGAGTAACTAATTTATAATATTCTCAATTTAAATTTTTTTTTTTAAAAAAAAGTAATTGAGAATATTTAAAAAAAATCTAGCCAACCACATATAGTCATAGACTACATTCACCTATTTACAGATAATAGATAAATTTGTGTGACTGAAAAAATTATTTATTTACCCTACAATGCTATCAAAATAAAATTTAAAAGGGTACACTTCCAATTATGAGGATATATGAGAAAATAGATTTTATTACATTTTGCTACCATAAACAGACAAAAAAATATAATATCTTTTTATAAGACAATTTAATTTCATAATTCTTATAGGTTCATTTAGATCTTTTTTGTTGATATTTTGACTTATATGGATCGATATCTATAATTGAGATTTTCTTTTAATTAGATTATGGAGAACAATTATTTGTACTCTTACATCTCACAAAATTAATATGAGATATTGTTGATATAATTATAAATCTTTTTTCTACAAATAGATAATTTTTAAAATACATCTGTGATGTTTGCAAAACCATGGGCTTGTCTATACATACATAATTTTAGCCAACAGTTTTTTATTTACTCTAGTAAATTTATCAGCTTGAATTTATTTAACTCATTTTAATATCAAATCATACAGCTTTATTTTTACTACGACTTTATTTGAATATTTTTATTATTTATGAAAAATAAAATTTAAATTTAAATAAAAAACAAAAAATTATGTACCTCTTTTCTATCTTTACAAATTTGATATTGGTCTTATATATTTAATAAAATAAAAAATAAAAGAACCATATACATGTTTTCTATCTTTATAAATTTGATTTGATATCGCTCTTTTAAATTTCAATGATATTAGAATTTAAAATTAATCAAAATAAAGAGTTATGCTGAGTCAAATCTTCCAATGTTTCCTAATGTGATTAATGAAGGGTTGGTTACAATAATCAAAAGAGTTGTCCATTTGAGATTTCATATGACTAGAAGGTTAAACTGAAAAAAAAAAAAAAGGTAATTTTTGAGAATGAATTTTTTCACTAGAATAAATTTTTTCATAGGACTAGAAGCTTTTGTGCTTTCAGAGTTTAATATTCTCGTGACTCAATGTTTATTTATTTTTCATCATCATTATTGTTATTAATGTTATTATCTTTATCATAATTATTATATAAAAAAATCATATGATTAAAAAAAATATTCAAGGAGACCATAAACATTAAATTAAAAGAGAATAGACAAATTAACAAAACAACATAAACACAAAAAAACTAAGTAAAAAACAAAGAGGGGAATGAAAAAAATAAAAGAAGGTAAAGCTTGGCTCTTTTCTTTCCCTTCCTCTCTTACACTCCCTATCTTTATTCATTTTCCATTCTTTTCGCCTAAAACTAGTCTCATTTTTTTTCTACTCTTTCGTTTATTCTTTCATTTCTTCTAGCCTAGAATTTTTAAACAATGCGAAAGCTAGCCCAACTCATTTTCTTTTTCTTCTTCTCCCAGCCCATTTCATGGCCCTACACCAATACGGTGTAGTTTCATTAAGTAAAAAAAAAAGAAATTCAAGGGTTTCCGGTGGCCGAAGAAAAAAAAGAGAAAAGAAGAGGTTATCGGGTAATGAGAAAAGAAAGAAAAGGAAAGGAAGAGGAAGAGGTTGGAAGCAAAGATATGGGAAGAAGAATAGGCTAACCGCGCTCGTAATGGAAGAAGAAAAGGCTTGGGGGGCATAAAGCTTAAATGCTAATAATGGTGTTTGGCCATCATGAAGCTAAATTAGAAGAAGAAGAAGAAGCTAGGGGCCACATGGATTAAAGATGAAGACGGTATTCAGCCATGAAGAAGGAAGAGAATCAAAATACAAGATATAGTCATCCAACTTAGATTTTACATAATTGAAAAATTAATATACACGTAATGTGGTTTTATTCAAATAAAAATGAAGGATGTAAAAAAGAATCCACATACTTATTGGGTTATCATCTAAAATTTGCGATATAAATAAAATATGTTCTTGATATATTAAATTTTGATTTCATATAATTGTTCTTTATTTGATATAGAAAGTTAGGGTTTAAAGTTTTTTAAAATAAATTATTCAGGTTTCTATTTTTGTTTCTATATGTTTCGAATTCTTTAAAATTTCTAATTTTAGGCTAGGACTTTAAAATTTATTCAAGTTCTTTAATTTACTATTTTAAAACGTAAAATGTTCTTTATCTTATTGTTTCACTTAAATCCTTCAGCTTATCTTTCTATTTCTTTTATTACAGTCAGTATAAATAAAACAACTAATTTTTATTCCATAAAATGAGGTAATTTTTATCTTGTGAAATTTCTAAATTTTTTTGGAAGATTTAAGGTATGTTATGACATTAGCATTTAGCTTCATAAAAAGAATTGGTAATAATTCTTCTCAGTTTTCTGAAACTTATTTTGAAATTTTCATCCACCATGTTTTCAAATATAATTTTCTGTACTCCCATATATATGTGCTTCAATTAATAATTTATGTAGATTTTCTATTAAACCTTGATCTCTCTTACATATCTTATTTTGCATTAGGTTGTTTATGTCGTCATTTATTTTTAAAGCATAAATTATTAATAGAAATATCTCATTTTAATATATTATAAACTAATTTTAATTTTACTTATGGACATGACCTATTTTAATTTTTATAGGTAAAAGAAGTTTATTTTGGATAATTCTTTTAGCACGGAAATTCACTTTTAAAGTTCAAGTTTAATTTTTTTTTATTTAAAATTTATTATTAAATAAAGAGGTTACTCTATGAAAATGTAAATTATATGTTTTATAGTATTCTAAGTTATTATTTGGGATATTAAGATTTAAAAGATTGTTTGTTATCTAAAATACAAAAATGAGTACTTTTAGTTATTTTTAGAAATTAAATATGAAAAAGTTGAAAAAAAATGTTTACTCTTTAGGTTTTTATTTTTTTTAAAAAAATAAAAACATTTTTCAACTTTTTTACATTGGGTAATTTCATCTCAATGTTTTCAATTATTTTAGGTATAAAATTTTGTTAGTATGAAGTAATTAGCCTGTACTACAAGGTTATTACCTAAAACCTTCATATCTTGTAAAAATTTTAAAGTAAAATTTTAGTTTGAGGATGGTATATATTTTGATGTCTAATCCTACCTAAAACAAAATTAATGACAACTTTCTTACATCTTAAATTAAAATCTTGTTTTGTGAGTTCTGTCTCACGTCATCTTATTATTATAGTACCATCTGGACCATAATGTAGTCTTCTCTTAATATTAGTTGGAATATGAGGGTGGGCTCCCATTATGATTAAAAAATGTTCAACAACAAAGGCTTCTTATTGGATTCTAACATCTTGTCCTCATGGACTCAGCAGAGTCAGTTATCGACTCAACAGCTTCATCTACTAAGTTCATTAGTGACTTGAAATCTTCAGTTGCATAAGTAAAAATTATTTTCTCATTGGATTGCATCACTGACAAATTCGAGTTCTCCAATATTACTTTGTCTCTGATCGTCATGGTTGTTTTCTTTATCTCGTCCTTGTTAAAACGTACTACAAATACATTCTTTATTTTATTGATGCCTTTTTGTTGCTACCTCTTCATCCATTATGACTGCAACAATCAAACCAATGTTATTAGTATTATTACTAGATTCTTACCAAAGATGATCACTGTGTAAAGAGTG
>NW_019014536.1:82642-104493 GCF_000150535.2 Carica papaya
TGTTTTGTCCCTCATCTGTTACCAACAATAAACATTCATTACATTTAAAAGCAAAAGCAAAAGCCATATATACACATGTGAATTGACAAACTATGAATGTTAAAGGTTTATATTAAAATATATATCATTGCTCATTTGTTGAGTTAAGGGAAACTTAAAAATTGTTTTACGTTTATATTGAAAAAAGATTTAGAGGTCCTTCATGGTTTTTTCCATAAAGACCACCAATGTATAGCTTTTGTTCATCCTCATTAGTATTTCTCTCGTTGCCTTTTTCATTGACCACAACACCTTTATTTGATTGTTGTCTCATCATCATGAACAACTCTTTTAATGAACTCTTCTTATTGGACTCTGCCATCTTCTCTTTCATTTTCTGATATAGCTCTTCAATAAACCTCTTGGTTTGTAGTTTGAGTTATACTTGTCCATATGTTCTTCTATGGAATTTTATTCTTCCTAAACAAAAATTATATTACTTATAGCATAATCATATAACAACTTTAATATTTATCAAAGTGTACCCACCAAATAACAATTTGTAATATGTAAAAATAAGAAAGGAAGTTATCTCACCCATAAAATTTATAAATATATAGTGTAAAAATTATTTTAATTACAATGGGATCAATCTCTTCTTCTGTCCTCTTTCTCTTTCTTTTCCTTATTGCTTTCCTTGTCATCTCTAAGTACAAAAAAATCAATTAAATGTAATTTTCTTTTATATGCACTAATTAATAACTACATATTATGTAATTAGGTTAAGTTAGTTATTTGAGCATAATAATTTTCATTTGCTATCTTTGTGATATCCTAGATGCTAATTAAGGCAAATGAATATTAGATACAGATTCAGAATAACGAATGCATGATAAAATTTTATGCAGCCAAATAATTAATACAAATTCCTTATAAATATATATATGAGTTCAAATTACATACATATAATTGAGGCCTGAAGTATTACCAAAATAAAAAAAATAAACAAACAAAAGAATACCACTTCTTTCACTATGCTATTGGACTCATCAGAGTGCGGGAACAATTATGCACTTAAATTCTATGGATCCACGGGATCCTCATAGACTTCCAAGGGTAGGTCAGCATGTGGTTCCTCATTTTCTTTCTCATCTGGAGGGGAATGGGAAGAGTGAGTTTCATATGCTCAGTAAAGAAAATAATATTAAATTAACATCGTATGGTTTTAAAGATGAATTATTTTACTTAAAAGCTTACTATTTGGCCACCCATAGACTGATCTTGCATTATGAAAATAATTTATTTATTAAGAAAACAGTACATTAATATGAACAAACTAAAGATACATCATGCCAGATAATAGAGAAAATCAAATAAATTATGAATGCTCAAATTTTCGTGTCATGCTTCGCAAAGTCGTTACAACTTCCATCTCTGAAGGCAGATACAAATTTTCAACTACCCAAGTGGAATAACTAGATCAGACATAGATACAACAATTTTCTTAGGCCCATTTTCAGCTGGTCAAACTATGGTACGATCTACGACTACGGCCGTACCAACCATAGTGGCCTTATTATATATCTATACTCATGACAGTACTTAGCCAAGGATGATCTCTAATAGATATTCGTGTTACCACTCTTGTCAGAGGGTATGTTATCATCCACTAAGAGCGGTCCTCTTACATCTTTCCAGACCAAATGAGGGAGGGAGAAACAGATACTCCAAAGGGTTAGGGGAACTGATACCCCTCAGAGATAAAAAGTCTAACGAGACACTTGATGCAATGTACATGTCAATGCAAATATGTATTTCAGACCATTCATGCTTCATTCCACTTTTTTCTTTTCTTTTTCTTTTTATTCTTTATTTTTACCAGGCAGTAATACCAACTTCATATTACATGCAAATGCAAATCATCAAGTGTCTATAATTTACATAACATGCTTGAAAATAAAAAAAAATTCGACTTATCTTAACTATAAATACGAAGGTATACAAGTAGGCAAAATCACAATGATCATGTTTAATGTAACACTTCACCCATCACTGTGCTTAAATGATTTAAAAATCCTATTTATTCGGGCCTTTGGCCACATTAAACTTAATTAATTTATGTTGCTTAATATTTATCGTATTTCATAATTTTGGTTGATTTTTATTTATTTAATTTTATTTTAATTAATCTTATTTTAATTTATTTTATTTTAAGTCTAACTCATTTAAATTATGTAACGACCCCGGAAATTTAAAATGAAATATGTGTATTAAAAATGTCAAATGCGGAAGCGTAATAAAAATTTTGATTAATATCCCTTACACTAAAACCAAAAACGTGCTCAAAGTATAAAAGAACAAACTAACTAAAAGAGATACTCGAAAATAAGAACGATAAATATAACTACGGAGTTCTTAGGCGTCCCCTTCGCCGTCTTCCTGCGGAACGGGCTCGGGAACAACGTCTTCCTGATCTGAAATGGTTAAATAAGGAGTGAGCTACACCAGCTCAGTAAAGATATCACACTATCTCACCGCCACGGAAGTAAAGGTGGGTAGAAAACACAAAAGACCAATGGAGCATGATTTATAATAAACTCGTTTATTAACATAAAAACCTTTACTGTCGACTTACCTCGGTGAGGTTCATAAAACAAAATATGAAAGCAATAATATTATCATCATCATGAAATCATATGAACTATATAACAAAATACTTACCACGCCTTTGCATCTCAATCATTAAACAATACATTTTTCTCATTTACCAGCCTACTAGTATCCATGGGGATCCACAGGGGTCCCGCTACCCGTGAACCCTTAACATTTATAACCTGATTCCAGAGCTGTCCCCATACCCCGTCCGGTATGGGCGCTAAAACCATGAACCTCAATACCCCGTCCAGTATGAGGGTGAAATGGGTCGTCCCCATACCCAGTCCGGTATGGGCGCCAAAACACAGAAGGTCTCCATACCCCGTCCGGTACGAGAGGCCACGTTCCCGGTAGGGTTCCCTATGGACCCGGTCCGTCCACCATCTCCCAGGATATCTAGTCAGACTGTCCACATTATCCATTTATCAATTCATGTAACCTTTTATTCCTTTTTTTTCTCAGTCACCATCATCAAATCACACACAAACATGCAAACCAGTAGTTTATGCCAAACAAGACAACACAGTACATCGGGTTCTCAGTCATTCAGCCCATAATCAATAGAACAGTGATATATGCACACGAAACTATGAAATGAAAACATCAGACATCATACTGTATTTAAAACTGTAAAATAGAACAAACAACAATTGACCGACAAATACACCAGACTCGGGCTACATTAGCGACCTTAAACAATTTCACACATCTATTGATTCATGAAATATCGTTTTATCATTTATTGAACTTTAATACAGTGATAGAAAATAGGGTGAGGGGTCCTTACTTGTTTCGGGGTCTGAATACGGCTCTACAGTGCGCCTACAAGGTGTCCCTAATTTTCTCTGAATTTTTTCTGAGGAGCTGAAACACACTACTAGTACCTGCACGTGTCCCAAAAAATCCCAAATTAGACCTAGGGCCCCTTTCATCCAATATCACAATTCCGGTATGGCGGCTCCACCGTGCTCCGGCGACGGCACTGCCACTTGCGGCGGCGATTCGCCTCGGGTTTGTCGTTTTCGGCCGAATTCAGCCACGCTTGCATCGGTCCCTATGATAGAATAACCCTAGGGCCCTCGGTGGGTTGAAAAATCACGAAAAATTGAAACTTACCGGCGGCGATGCTCTCGGGTACGGTGGCTCCTCTGGCGTGAGTCACGTTTTGATGTTTGGCTCCAATCAACCTGTAGAGAAAAGAACGGTGATCACAGTGGTATAAATTTACATCAAACGGAGGCTTGGAAGGGTCTCATCGGAGGCAAAAACCGAGGAGGGGCGCGACGGCGCACCTGGGTTTCGACTGAGTTTTTCGGCCGTTTGGCCGGTGGTTTGGCTCCGGTTTGGCCATAGGCAGACTCAGCGTTGAAAAATGAGCAAGGGGGAGAAAAATTACCTCGATTAGCAGTCAGAAACTTCCCTGGTGCGGCGGCGGGTGGCAGCGGCCGGCTCCTCCGGCGTCTGGTTCTTCTTCTCCGGCAAGCACTGGCGGCTAGGGTTTCTTTGGTCAGGTGTGGGTGGGGATATTTATACCATTTGCCTTTTAATCTTGACCGTCCATCAAGATTGAATCTTGGCCGTTCGATCGCAATTTAATTGGGATTAAATCTGGGTCGTTCATCGCAATGCAATCTGGGCCGTCCATGCGCGTGAATTTGTGCCGTTCATGCGCACGTTTGATCTGGGCCGTCCATGCGCGCGGGAACGATCTGGGCCATCCGATTGCGCGCACGCGGATCGCCCCCGTGGCCCGTCCCCTGGTCAGCGTGTCCTTGCCACGCGGCGCGTCCTGGTTGGCCGGGACTGCTGACCGGGCCGCTGACGTGGCTACTGACGTGGTGCTGACATGGCACAACTTTTTTAAATTACGTTTTGACCCCCGATTTCTGATTTAATTTTAAAAAAACCTCCAGAATCCAAAATTTCACCCATTTTTTCCAAAATCAATTTCAATTAAATCCAATTAATATTTTTACCCAATTTTATCATTATTATTATTTTTATTTTCATTGAATTAAATTAAATTGAATTAAATAAAAATCCAAATAAATAAATAAATAAATAATAAAAATGAAAATAAATAATAAAAATGAAAATAAATAAATAAAATATTTATTTTCATTTGGGTGTTACAAATTAAATATAAAAATTGAGAAAAAAAAGAAAACGATGAATCAGGAAGAAAATCCTACAGAAAAATCTCACGAGGAGTCAAGTTGCCCATGCGGGTGCTGGGCACTATGCGCGTGCGCATGCGCTAATAGTAGCCACAAGGCGTGTGCACAACACGCACCTCCCTTCCATATACACGCACGAACAGGACGTGCAGACAGCGCACGGTGCAGGGTTAGGACTTGCATGCATCCTGTCGTATGTAGGCAGGCCATTCGCGCCGCAGACCTACGCGGATTGGCCTTTTGCGCCTGGGGCCAGTGCGCAATACCTAGCGCGCCTAGGCCCTACGCGGATAGGCACAGTGCACTTAGGGCCTGCGCGCGGCACCCGGTCTGCCTAGGTCCTATGCTATAAGCCCTGTGTGCTTAGGGCCTGGGCGTGGCACCTAGCGCGCCAAGGCCCTTTCGCACATGACAAGAGGGCTGTGCACCTGCATGATAGCCTGCAGCGTGCCGTCACTGCCAATGGAGGAGGCCTTCCTCCCTTGTTTTTTGTGTTGAATATCTTTTTCTCCTATCTCTTCACCAGATTTTGCCACTTGGCGTGAATCTGACGGTTTCAAAACTCTATAAATTGCCCTTCCCCTTCCCTTCCTCTCAACACTTCTATTCTTTAATTTTTTGAAGATTTAGAGAATGAAAGAGGGAGAGATAGTAGCCTAGTGAGAAAAAAAGAAAAAGAAAGGATACGATGAAGGAGAAAAAGATCAAGGTTTCGGTAAATAATCTAGTATTTCTTTCGATGTCTTAAAGAGTATTTTTAGATAAACCAAATTAATATGATTGTTGTTTTACTTGTTTTGTATGCCTCTATGTTCAGTTAAGTCGAATTGTTCTTATTTTCAAGCATGCTATGTGAATTGCAAACACTTGATGTATTTGCATGTAATAAATATAATATATAAATTGGTAAAAGTAAAAAGTATAAAATAAAAGAAAAAGAGAAAAGTGGAATGAAGGCTATATGGTCCGAAGTGTATCTATATTGACATGTATATTGTATCAAATATCTCGTTAGGTTTTTTTATCTTTACGGGATCTGTTCTCCTTACCTTCGGGGTATCTGTTTACCCTTCTCCTATCTGGTCTGGAAAGACGTAAGAAGACAGCTCCCAAAGTATGACGGTGTACCTTATGATGAAAGTGATATTACACTATCTGTAAGGATCACCCGTGGCTAAGTAATATCATGACTGTAGATATCTGTTAGGGTCACTATGGCTGATACGGCCGTGGTCATAAATCGTACCATGGTCTTACTAACAAAAAATAGGTATGAGCAAATTACTGTATCTGTATCTGATCTGCTCAATCCACTTGGGTAATTAAAAATCTGTATATGCCCTCAGAGATGAAAGTTGTAATGATTTTGTGAAGAATGACACGAAAATATAAGAAATTCATGATTTATTTGATTTTTTCTATTATCTGGCATGATGTATGTTTGGTTGTCTACATTAACGTATCGTTTTCTTAATAAAAAAATAGTTTTTCATAATGTGAGATAGGTAAATGATGAGGTTAAATGGTAATTTAAGATAATTAACTTTTGAAATCTTACGATGTTTTCCTTACTAAGCATATGAAACTCACTCTTTTTATGGCCCCCAAGATGAGGAAGAAAGTGAGAAACCGTAGGCTGACCTACCCTTGGAAGTCTATGAGGATCCTGTTGATCAATAGGTCTGAGTGCATGACTATTCCTGGACTCTGATGAGTCCAATAGCGTAATGAAAGAAGTGACCCTTATGTCTTGTTTTGTATTTTTCGGCCACTTTTGGTCTCAGTATATGTATGTATTGGAACTCATATATATTAGTAAGGAATTTGTAATAACTTTGTTTTGCTGCATAAATTGTATCATGCACTCGTTATTCTAAATCTGTATCTAACACCCATTTGCCTTAGTCAACACATAGGATGTCATATTTAATAAGTTTATTTTATCTAAAAATATCTCTTAAGACGTCGAAACAAATACTAAATTCCTTACCAAAACCTTGATGTTTTCTCTTTCACCGTTCTTCTTTTCTTTTTCTCCTTCTCTCACTAGATTACTCTCGCTCTCTCTTTCTCTCTTTAAGTTTAGAAAAATGGAAGACTAGAGGTGTGGAGAAAAATGGGGTAGGAAGGCCTATTTATAGAATTTTAAAACCGTCAGATTCGTACCAAGTGGGGAAATTCGGTGAAGAAAGAGGAAAAAAAATGCTCAGCATGAAAAATGAGGGAGGAGGAGGGCCTCCTCCACCAGCAGCGGCGGCGTGCCACCTGGGGCGATGGTGGTGCACTGCTCGAGGCGGCAGTGCTCCTGCCAGCGCTTTGCAGGCTAGCCTGCAGGCACACAAGCCTCCTGCTGCGCTGGGTGTAACGTGCGCAGGCCTACTGCATGCAGGCCTCAGGCACGTAGGGCCTATCAATGCAAGCCTGCTACGTAGATGGCGCACATACAGTGCGTAACACTTATCCGCACGCAAGGTGACGTGGGGGTGGCTCGCCAGCGTGCGACAAGACGCGCGCAGGACCTGTCCCCATGCCATATGCGCGGATGGGACGTGCATTTTGTGTGCAGGTCCCATGCATGCGTGCGTGCGATGGGACACGCGTGACACCCGTGAGGGCAGCTCTTTTTTCCCGCGATATTTCTTCTCGTTTTGCCCTTTTTCCAATTTTTCTAATTTTTTTAAAATTAATTTAAATAAGTTAACTGCAAAATTAAATAATAAAAATTAAAATTAAATAAAATTAAATAAAAACAAAATAATTAAAAATCAACTAGATTTACGAATTACGATAAATAATGCACAATGTAATTTAAATGAGTTTAATGTGGCCAAAGGCCTAAACAAGTAGGGATTTTCAAATTACTGAAGTACAACGATGGGTGGGGTGTTATAATCTTCTTCAGTCCAAAATCCATGAATCTTGTCTCTATAGGATTCATCATCTGTACAACGACACAAAATCTAGTAAATTCTAATAATCTACTCATGAATAAACATATCAATTTCAATCTTATATGTTAATTAACTACTTTGTCAATGACAGAAGGCATCTCTCATGCCACCCCTTTTTGGTTTTCCTTCTTGGTTGATATTTATAAATTAATAAACAAACCAAGTAAATTTGAATCAAAATTTTACACATTGAGGAACTATTATATGCATCCTTAACTAAGCGGCTTATATATGTACATATATGTGAAAAATACACTTCACTCACTGATTGAGTTTTTCCTTTCTCCATCTTTTCCCCAAGCTTCCTCACAACATGCACTTGACACAACAAAAAGATAAAGGAATTTAGACTAAATATTTTACTATTAGAAATTAATGATGGTTGATGGGCATTAAATCCACTAAAAATAAATTCTTAATTAACTAATAAAACAATATTGTAGTAGTGGTAAGAAGGTTTGAATCCACAAACTAATTTTCTTCTTTCACAAACAAATAAAAAACAAACAAGGGGAGTTTTGTAGAATCCAGTACGCAAAATATAAAATAAAAAATAAGCATAATAATACTAAACAAACTCTTAGCTACAAATTAAAAACTAAAACAATTATAAGAATAGTTCCTAGTCCACGAAATAGCTAACTTCAGTAACATAGTTGGTCATAAATGTAAGGATTTATCTTACCCAAAATATGGAAAATTAGTTATAGTTGTCAGAAACGTTCCTACAACCAATCCTTTTTTATTCCTAAGCCAACTAAGAAACGTTCGTTAGTTGGTTCTTTATTACTAAGCAGTCCTGGGAACATCCATAGGATTTAACTTGTTAATGGCCTTAGGAATTAGAACGACCTTATTCAAGTTGTTGAATTCATCCGCATGAACCTATAACACCCCGTTCACCACCGCGCTAAATTATATTTGGAAACTCCTTATTTATTCGGGCCTTACGGCCATCTGAACTTATTTAAATTTATTTTACAGTTTTATATCGTAATTCGTAATTTTAATTTTATGCTAATTTTGTTATTTTATTTAATTTTATATGTTATTATTAATGTTACTTTATTTTGATTTATTATTATTATTATTATTATTATTTTTAAAATAATTAATTTTTAGGAGAAAACGGAAAAATGGGGAAAAATCTCGCCAGAAAAACACCTGCGAGAGAAGGTCGCCTGTGCAGGCACCGCGCTCTGTGGCCGAGCATGTGCACGCGACAAGGCTTAAGACATGCGTATAGTGCACCTATCCTATCCGCGCAAAGCACAGGGCTAGTACTGCGTGCGAACAGGGATAGATGTTGCACACTGTATGCGTGCCATCCACACAGCAAGCCTACACGCTTGGTGCCTGTGCGCGGCGCCTTAACGCGCAAGCTAGCTCTTGTGTGTAGCAGGGTAGGACGACACCTGCAAGTTAGGTTTGTAGTGCGCATCGACTGAGTGAGGTGCACTATTACCGGCTCGGGGTGTAATACCACCGGTGGAGGAAATTTTCCTATGTTTTTTATGCTGCCATTGCATTGCATCAAATCGATCATCTTCCAGTCAACACTCTCTCTTTTCATCAGATTTCACCCCTTGGTGCAAATTCAACAGTCTCCATTTTCTATAAATAGTAACCCTTCCTTCCATTTCCTCATAATTTCTATTTTATCCTTTCATCTTCCAAGAGTTTAGAGAGAGAAGGAGTGATCTAGAGAGAGAAGGAGAGGAGGAGGAGAAAAATGGTGTAGGAAAACTTTGAGGTTTCGGTAAGAAATTTTGTATTTCTTTAAACATCTTAAGGAGTATTTCTAGAAAATTAAAATTATAAATCTATGTTTTGTATTTTGCGTGTTCTATGTTTAGTAGTCCTAATGAAGTCAATTGTTTTTGATTTCAAGCATGCTATGTGATTTTATAGGCACTTGATGTTTTGCATGTAAATAAAATAATATGAATCCAGTGATATTGTTTGAAAAATATAAAAAAAAAACAAAAAGAAGTGGAATGAAGCTTGAATGATCCGAAGAATATATGTATTTGTATTGACATGTCTAATATATCAAGTGTTTCATTAGGCTTTTTATTTCTGAAGGGTATCTGTTTCCCCATTCTCCATCTAGTTTAAAAAGACGTAAGAGGATCGCTCCATGTGGATGACAGCGTACCCTCTGACGAGAGTGGTGATACGAATATCTATGGGTCACCTTTGGCTAAGTACTGCGGTGACTATAGAATATCTGATAGGACCACTATAGTCGATATGACCGTGGTCATAGTTGTACCACGGTTTGGCAAGCCGAAAATATGTCTGAGCAAATTGTGATTATTTGTATCTGATCTGGTCATTCCATATGGGTAGTCAAAAATCTATATTTGCCTTTAGAGATAGAAGTTAGAATGACTTCACGAAGAATGACACGAAAATCTGAGCATTTCATTATGTATTTGATTTTCTATATTGTCAAATATGATGTTTGATTTTGATTGTTGTAACTGTGACATGATGTTTTCTTAATAAATAAATTATTTTAATAAGGTAACATAGAACTCTGATGTGACCTAATGGTAAGTATTTTTGATATAATTATTCACCTTTTAAATCTTATGATATTATTTAAATATTGTTTTCCTTATTGAGCATATGGAATTCACTTTTTTCATGCCCTCCCAGATGAGGAAGATAGTGAGGAACCATCCGCTGACGTATCCCTTGAAATCTATGAGGATCCCGTGGATCCGTAAACCTTGAGTGCATGATTGTTCCCGCACTCAAATGAGTCTAATAGCATAATGATAGAAGTGGCCCTTTTTGTATTTTAATATTTTGTATTTTGTTATCATTTCTAACCTCAGTTATATATGTGTAATTGAAACTCATATTTTGTAAGAAATTTGTAATAATTTTCTCTATTGCATATAAAATTTATCATACACTCGTAATATATTTCTGTATCTGACACCCTTATGCCTTAATTTGCATTGGGGATGTCCCAGAACTGGTCAACTAAATGACTTACCTCCTCAGTGCGACACTGATCGCTACTAAGTGCTGAGACCCCTCAAACAATTATGGATTTGAGGAGTTCGGCTAGCTGCTTATGGTTTCTCTTCTCGTATGACGAGCCCTGTTCAAACAGATTTAAAACAACAAATATATATAGGTGCAGGATGTAAATAAATAACAAATCTGAAATAAAACTTAAATTAATTAAATTAGATTTCACAAATACATTACTAGAGTTTTCTAGATCTATCAACTATGAAAATAAAATAAATGAACCACTCATGGTGATATTTTTAATATAAATGAGTTCTTGGAAAGTAAAAAGAAGAAAGATGAAGAGGAAAAAATTGCAAAAGCAGCATAAGCTACTGTGTGCGGCATTGGGAAGAAGAGAGATCCTCGGATTTGCTTGGCAGCTGACCTCTTTATAGAAAAGGAGCTAGAGTTTTCTTTATTTTGTTGATTAGGATCATTTTCCTTGATTTTTGGCTTATCCAAAGCTTTCCAGAATATTTTTTCCTTGATTTTTGACCCTAGATCTCAAATGAAATGATATCTTTTTTCAAATTTGAAAAGTGTATGTTTTAATATAAATATGTTGTTGCGCGTGATTCTTAGCCTTGCCTAAGACTTAATTTTCTAGGACAGGACCTACTGTTGACTGCTGAACCAAGCCTGGCCCGAGGTTTATTTCTGGGTTGATGACTCTTTTCACGAACTCTTCTGCTTTTCATGATATTTTTTCTTGTTTCATTATTATCTCTTGTCCTGCAATAAAATATAAAAAATAAATCGTACTAGATAGCATACCATTAAGTTTAACAACTCAAAAATGGGTGATAATAATGTCATTTATAAGCATTATTAATGGCTTTAACATTTCCAATATATATATATATATATATAACACATGATGCCAAATGAGCACCAACGTCCAAAAGAGTAGACATAAATTAAATAGTTACATTACAACGAAACCATATATCACATATAATATATGAAAGCTGTATTCTGAGATAAACAAACTATCAACATTAACTTACAAAATTCAGAGATAGCCTACATATAAAATACTAGCCTTAAAAGTTCAACAAAATAAACAAGGTTTGCTCCCACTTCTATTCCTCTTAGAAAGAATCTAGGCATGGCTCTTTAGTAAATTCATTAGAACCTGCATATGGGAGGGGTTTAGATTTGGTGTGAGTTCTAAAATACTCAAAAGGATAAGCAATAATAAAGTCATGCAATTATGTTTTAAATACATTTATTAATGTAGAGTTTAAAAAAAATAGTGATATGTTCAACTACCCATGTTACTAAACAATATTTCCATACTATAAGGTTTATGAATATCAATTAAACAATCATCATATGACACTCAATACCATATTCAATGGGTTTGCATAATACACACACACACACACATAGAACTAGACACATCTTTAAAGTTTTGTTACTGGTTTAAAATATAATATGTTACATTGATTAAAATCCTACGTGTGTAGCTGCTTTACTTATTTTGAAGGAGGGCAACCAGGACATCGAACTGGCTAAAGGTGAGTGCGTAAACATTTACAATATAATGGTGTAAAATATGCATACAATCTCTAAGTTTTCTCAGGGTGTCATCTCACAATTTTCACTCTGGTTGCTATCATTTATGCTTTTGAGCCCCAGAGCATGAATAATAATTAAATTTTATTATTCCAATTTTATTGTTTTAATTGTTCTAATTATTTATTTTGAATTATTTTATTACACAATTTTAACAATTCCCTGCAATTCACAATCTTCCACAATTTCTTTCCAATTATTACTTTTAAAATTTAAGATTTTATTTTTAATTTAATTTACAATTTTCTCAAAGGACCCTTCTGCCCCTGCTGTACTGCCCGATAGCTCAAGAGACATTTCCACCTTGCTGGGCCAATGGCCCAATGGGCTTCCTGAGGGCCCCTTGGCATAGTTATGCCTGTCGGGCTAACACGACTCGCTGGGTAGTTGTGCAGGCAATTGGTCCCCGAGACAGCCTGATGCGCATTCAGTGCCGCACACACCCTTGCGCCACTGTGCGCACATTACGCCTTGTATGTGATGTTCGCGTACTCCCACACGGACCCTTTTGGTATCTGCAGATGCTGGACAGAGCCCCTCACTCTACTGCACAGCAATTTGCTTAAAAGCAATATGTCATGGACATTTCCCTGCAATTTCAGGTGCCCAGAATAAAACATCTCATGCACATAACTGCACAGCTAGGCCATTTATGCCAAATAACATCGGCACTTCGGTGCCTGACACACTTGACAGAAGCAATTTTGGCTTATGTCACCTATTCCTTTCCATTTTCATTTAACAAATTCGATTTATATTGCTTTATCTCATGTCCAACAAGCAATTCATCTTCAACAAACCTTAAAACATCCATAATTTACAGATTAATCATAAAAAATTCAGTTCATGAACTCACTCACCCATTTCGGTTTAAAAACTAATACTTTCATTTTTTGAACAATTTACCCATACAAATGCTTATCTAACAATCCAATAAATGTAATAACTAAATTATTATTAATCTTACCTTAAAGAAGATCACAATTTGGACTCAAAAGCACAAAGAAAAAAGGAGTTTGTGATTGAGAATCTCTTCTGTAACTCACTAAGAAACTATTGCAGAACCCATGAAGTAATTCGAGTTAGATTCGGTTTATGAGTGATTTAGCTTTCAAAAATGAGTTTCAAATATTCTTAACAACCTATTCTAACTGCTAACTGCCTAAGATTGTGAATAGAAGTGAAAATGGAAATGATATTTAGCAGAAAATAGAGATCCTATCTGTGCAGTTTGCGATGGCAGGTGTAATAGCAAAGAAGCTTCAGGTTCCAAGCTTGCTGCGATTTCTGGGCTTGAGGAGCTGTAAAATGGATGCTTAGATGCGAAAGGATCAAAGGAAAACAAGTTATAAGGGAAGAGGACTCATATAAATAATAACAGGAGGAAACTTTCTCCAAAACATGCCCCTGACCTCCCCCTCGGTATAGGTATGTTCTTTGCACACTAAACACTTTCCTTCCCTCACCAACACCCTTTGTTTCTCTTAATTTGCACTTAAAATTGCTCAGCATAGAATGGGGAAGAAGATGATCGAAAGAGGAAGGTTTAAAAGGGATTTAGAGATCAAAAGACCATCATTGGATTACATGCATTCCATCACGGCCTTGCTTCCCATAAATTGCCGATAGCTAGTAGAGGAAAAAGGTTAGAGCTCAACAGCTGCTCAGCCAGCTGGGATTCTTCCACTAGGTGTCAAACCGGACAGATCGATTCTTGCCCTGAACATTTGCAGCTGGAGGTGTGAAGTCAACATTTTTATTAGTTTGATCCCTCAACTTTGCATCAACACTTCCTTTCTCACTTCCTTCCCCAGAGCTGATTCCTGAGTTCTGGACACTGGATATACAACTGTGATAAAAAAAAATAATTAAAAAAAAAAAGAAATTGTATCAAGCACCTGTCAAAGCCAAATACTTTCGCAGAAAGGACGTCTGGACATGCAAGATGCACCAGACAAAACCAACTATATACAAATATAGGACCTTAACCAGTATATAAATGAAAACGAATGCTGAAAACGTAAGAGAATTAATTCTACTATAATATTTTAAAAAATTGGAGAAACACCTAGAACAGAGATGTAGGAATTTAGCTCATTAAGATGAATTGTTAAGTGTTAAGAAAGATTAATAATTTTATTCGTGAAATTCACTTTTAGCATAGGAGTAAATGTTGATTAATTAGAATTTAAAAAATTTAACATTAATTATCTTGGTAAAATTAGAATCCTAGGTTTTAGTTTATTGATTAGTCCTTATTTAATTTTCATTCAAGCAATCTTTTCTCCAAATTTAGATTTAGATATTCCTCTTCATCTACTTTTGATCATTCAAATAAAATTAGAGTTAATCCAATTTCAATATTTAATAATAATTAGTCCTTGTGCGGGATCGATAATCTTACTCTATCGCTTTATTATTTGTTAACAATATTGTGCACTTGCAATATTTTCTACGACAAGTTTTTGGCACCGTTGCCAGAGATTGATTTTTGATTATTACTATTGATACTAAGTAACTCCAGTTTTAATTTTAATTTTATTTTCTGTTATTTATAGTTGTTCATACTTTGATTCCTGAGGTGTTTTCTTAGGCATGAGACTTTTTGGAAGTGAGAATTTAATTCCTCTTGACTCCAAAATTGAGCGAACTTGTCATCATAACATAAAAGAAATGAGAAACACTTCTAGACAACCTCAAGAAGCCATGGTTGATGCTAGAGACAATCCAAAAGTTGTGAACAACCAAAAGAATCTGGCACTTAGAGACTATGCTATGCCAATGGTTAATCCCTTACTTCTGCCATTTAACACCCCACAATTGATGCTAATAATTTCGAGATCAAGCCAACTATCATAAAAATGGTGCAAACCAATCAATTCAGTGGTTTACCTAATGATGATCCCAATGCTCACATAACCACTGTTTTTAAAATTTGTGAGACATTTAAACACAACAATGTCTCAACAGATTATTCCCATTCTCATTGCATGACAAGGCTAAGAGTTGGTTGAACTCTTTATCGACCGGATCAATCACCACATGGAATATTCTTGCTGAGACATTTCTGGCCAAATTCTTTCCACTAACCAAAATAGCAAAGATGTGGAATGAGATCACTACTTTTTTCCAGTACGACATGGAGTCTCTTTATGAAGCATGTGAGAGATTTGAGGATATGATGAGAAGATGCCCACATCATGGACTTCCTAAATGGTCTCAAGTTTAAAATTTTTACAATAGCTTGGGAAATTCAACCAAAAATCTAGTTGACCCAACAATTAGAGGAGCTCTAATGAGTAAAACACACAAAGAAGCCTATGCTTTGCTAGAGGAGATGGCAGTTAATGCTTATCAATGGCCAACTGAGCGTAATATACTGAAGAGGGCTCTGCGAATTCATGAGGTAGATGCTTTCACCACTCTCACAGCTCAAATTGCTACTTTATCATGGCAACTTGGTTCGTTAACTACCAATGCTAGTGTTGTTGTGAACCTAGAAATAAAACATAAATTGTTTTATATTCTCATTGAAGATATTGTTGTTTAAATAGTATATTTTTGGATAATATTGAAGCTAGAAAGCATGATGAGATATGTGAAGAATAGATAAGATAAATATGCTAGAGTTATTGAGATAAAGATGAAGTCTTGAGGAGATAGCATCGCAGATATGAGCTTGTACAAATGAGTGTGCTGGAGAGAAAATAGCAGATGAGGTTGATCTGGAGATGATTTTGGATGGATATCTTTAACACCCCCCAGCAAGCCCATTCTTCGAGGATTGTAGGTGAAGTTTATCTCTAATGAATAAAAACCGATCCCAAAGGAGGGGCTTGGTGAAGACATTTGCGATTTGATCTTTAATTGTTAGAAAACGAACAAGAAAATTGTCGTTTGCTACCTGTTCTCGGATAAAATGTAATCAAGTTCAACGTGCTTAGTGCAAGCATGAAGGAAAGGATTTGCAGATAGGTAGATTACACCAATATTGTTGCACTATAAGGTTGATTTATTGGGGCAAGGAAATCCAAGTTCATGCGTCAGACTCTGAAGCCACAGGAGCTCAGAAGTGGCATTAGTAGTAGCTTTATATTCGCTTTTAGTGGAAGAACGAGCTATTTTCGGTTGTTTCTTAGTAACCCAAGATATAAGATTTTTGCCAAGATAAATTGCATATCCATAGGTAGAACGCCGATCATCCGGGCACCTGACCCAATCACTGTCACTGAAGTAGTGAAAATTAAGGGATGTGTCACGAGAGAGAAGTACACCAAGGGAGGTTGTTACTTGAGATACCATAGGACTCGTTTAACAACTTTCCAGTATATATCTTTTGGAGCATGCATAAACTGGCATAATTTATTAACTGAGTAACTAATGTCTAGCCTGGTGATGTTTGCATACTAAAGGGCCCCAACTACCTGAGGATACATAGAGCCATTTGAAAGTAGAGTACCCATAGATTTAGATAGTATAGGAGAGCCAGTCCTTGGTGTTGGACACGATTTTGCATTTTCAAGGCGTGTTCTTGAGAGGAGATCATGTATATATTTTGTTTGAGTAAGGAGCAACCCATTATGCTCATAGTTAACTTCAATACCCAAGAATTAATGTAGTCATCCAAGATCGTGTACAGGAAATTCAGACTTGAAGGATGTAATGATGTGGCGAATAAGATAAGAATCGTTGCTAGTGATAACTAAGTCATCAACATATGCTAGGAGAAAGAGTTTATCGATGCCATGATGATAGATAACAATGAGGTATCAACCTTGGAGATATGAAAACCAATGAAGATTAAAAATTGACTTAACCTGGTCAACCATGCCTGCGAAGCTTGCTTCAAACCGTAAAGTGACTTCTATAATTTGCAAACATAAGAAGGATGAGTAGTAGATTTAAAACCCAAAGGTTGCTCCATATAAATTTCATCTTCCAAGGTACCATGGAGAAAGGCATTTGAGACATCCAGTTGTTGAATATCCCATTTGAGAGCAGAGGCAAGAAATAACAGAATTCTGATGGTAGAAGCTTTTACAACAGGACAAATGTCTCCTTGTAGTCAAGGCTAGGTTGCTGGGAGAAGCCTTGGGCGACCAAAACGGGCCTTGTAGCGATAATAATGCCATCAAATTTTTTTTTAATGTGAAATACCCATTTGCTTCCAATGACATGTTTATAGGTGGGTCTGGGTACCAGTGGCCAAGTGTTGGTAGACTGCAATGCATCAAACTCAGACTTCATGGAAACATTCCATTCTACGTAACGAGAGGCCTGTTTATAAGTTTGAGGCTTAGCCTGAAGAGAGTTTGGTTTAGGAGAGTGTTTGGCAAGGTAGGCGATATGTTTACGGGTCATGGTAGAAGGGCGAAGTGTCATGGTGTGAGTGCACTAGGGAGAAGTAGGGGGATTTTTATTTGAATTGTATTGAGTGGGATCAACTATAAGGGGGATAGGAGCCATGGTAGTGGGTGAGGTGGAGGAATGAATCGGGGAGAGGATGTCTAGTTGGTGAGGAATGGTTGGGGGAGAGGTTAGAGGGAAGGGAGACATATGGGGGGTAAGTGCAGGGGAGTTATTTATGTGAACTGCTAACCAAGGAGAGGAAGCATATGCAGCACGTGGGGAGGTGGAAGAAATAGAGGATGAAGAGATTTTGAATGGAAAGACTACTTCGTTAAATTTAATATGGCAACATATATATAGACAACTGGATGAAGGATCAAGACAACGGAAACCAGAATGGGAGGGGGAATTGCCTAAGTAAACATAAGGACTAGACCTATATGAAAACTTATGATGATTATATGGTCTGAGGAGAGGAAAGATAAGACACCTGAAGATTTTTAAGTTTTAGTAAAGAGGAGCATAGCTAAAAAACTTGGTGAATGGGCAGGAATCGTTTAACACATTGGTAGGTAATATGTTGATTAAGGAGACTGCAGTCTCAAATGCAAATTACCATAACCGAAGGGGAATATTTGAGTGAGCAAGGAGAGTGATACCCATATAAGTAATAAAATGAATTTTTCTTTCTGATAAACTGTTTTGTTCATGCATATGAGGACAAGCTAAACGATGAGTGATTCCTTTTGTTTTATAGAATTGATTTATTTTTTGATATTCACCCCCAAAGTTTGATTGCAGTGATTGAATTTTGGAATTGAATTGATATTCAACATAAGCATTGAACTTAAGAAATTTTGATAAAAACTTACTTTTATTTTTTAGAAAGTACATCCACATATAACATGTAAAATCATCAATGAAAATAGCAAAATACCTATGATCTTGAGTCGGAAGAGATGGTGCCGAACCCCATACATCAGAGTGGATAAACTCAAATGGTACCAGACTCTTGTGGACAATAGAATATAAAGTTAAGTGAGAAAATTTTCCTAACGGACAACACTGACAAGAGTTGGAAGTGGAGAAATGAAAACTGGGCAGCTTGTGAGACTTGAGGATGGAGGAGACAATATTGTGATGAGGATGACCAAGCCGAGAGTGTCAATCAATGAAGGTTGAAGTGGTGCTGACATGTGTTTGCTTCCTTAGTGGTTGTATTTCATAGATACCATTGTTACTGGGTCCATGGAGAAGAACATTCGTGGTTCTTCGATCCTTAACAAGAAAATGTGAGGGTCAAAACTCAAAGAAACAATTGTTACCATGTGTAAATTTTTGAATGGACAATAGAGGTTGTGTAATTTTGGGCACATGGAGAACATTTCTGAGGTAAAAGTATGGAGAAAAGAGTAGTAAGTAGCTGAATCAGAGTGAGCAATTTGCATACCTCGGCCATTACCAACTTTGATACGATCATCGCCATTATAAATATTGGCAATACGGAGGGAAGCAATGTCCGCAGTTATATGGTGGGAGGCCGGTGTGTCTGGATTCCACGACAGATACTAAGCACCTTGGTATGGTTGGGGGTTGTGATGGGGAATGCTTGAGATTAATCTAGGATTACCATAAATGTAGTGGGCTTGTGATGGAGCAAGATGCCATAGATGATACTTTTTTCAACATCTATTAGCGGTATGATTTCGATAGCCAAAAATCTGGCACAGTCCCGTGCATTTGGATTGAGCAGATTTGTTGTAGTTGAAGGACAATTGAGATGGTTCTTTGTCAACTTTGTGAGAGCTGGTTCACTAAAAGGAGCATTTTATCTTTCTGAAACCATGCAAGATATGCAGGATTGGCAGTGGTGGTGAGAGGTTCACTAGTGCTAGCAATTCGGGCGGTGCCGATTCACTGCCATCAATAAAGCCTTTGAGATTTTGATAGTTTAGGATAAACGTGAACTGAGTTTTTCGCGCCAAGTAGTTTTTGGCATTTAATTTGATACAGAAGGAATGGTAAGTGGTTATGGGATTGTTGTTTGAGGAAGGAGAGATGAGAGAGAGTTGATCGAAAAAAGCCATTGTTTTTCTTTCTATGATGGCTTTGATACCATGTTATGAACCCAAAAATAAAGTAGAAATTGTGTTATAGTTTCATTGAAGATATTGTTGTTTAAATAGTACATTGTTAGATAATATTGAAGCTAGAAAGCAGGATGAGATATGTGCAGAATAGATAAGTTAAATATGTTGGAGTAATTAAGATAAAGATGAAGTCTTGAGGAGATAGTATCACAAACGTGAGCTGGTACAGATGAGTGTGCTGAAGAGGAAATAGCAGATGAGGTTGATCTGGAGATGATTTTGGATGGATATTTTTAACAATTCACACAACACCGGAGGTTTATGACTTATTTAATGGAGCTCATTCTAGTTATGAATGCCAAGTTGGAAATCCATTTACTCCATCTCAACCAGAGTAAGCTCATTTTGTGAGAAATTTCAAAAGGCAGAATAATCCATACTCCAATACTTATAATCAAGGTTGGTGTAATCATCCAAATTTTTCTTGGAAGGATAACCAGAATGTGATGAACCCACCAGTTGAGCATCAACCTCAATTTCTAGTCTCAGTAGCTGAAAGTGTCTTTAGAAGATGTTCTCGCCCAACTCACAGTCAATACTAATCAGTTTATGGGAATAACATATTCTACACTTCAAAGGCAAAAAATTAGTATTCAAAGCCAAGCAACATCTATTCAGAATTTAGAGCTTCAATTGGCCAACTTTTTGAAATTCTCAGTCAAAGACCGCAAGGTTCACCGTCAAGTAACACTAAGAAGAATCCATAAGAGCAAGTGAAAGCTACTACTCTTCATAGTGCAAACTATAATAGAGTTGAGTAAAGCAATAGTTGAAACCAAACAACCATTTGAACTGTAAATAGAGACTTTTGGATGATTCAAAAACAAGTCTAGGAGGATAGGTTAAAAAACCTAAATCAAAGCTCTTCCCAGTCAACTCTCCACCATATGTTCCTCTTATTCCATATCTTCAGAGGTTCCATAAGCAGAATTAGATAAATAATTCTCTAAGTTCCTAGATTTTTTTAAGAAACTACATATCAACATTCCATTTGTAGATGCTTTGGAGTAAATGTCTAGCTATGTGAAGTTTATTAAGGATCGAACAAGAGAAAGCTAGAGGAATATGAGACAGTTGCACTTACTGAGGAGCGCAGTGCCATTTTGTAAAATAAATTGCCCCCGAAGCTTAAGGATCCTGGAAGTTTCACCATTCCTTGCACTATTGCGAACTCTCATTTTGAAAAAGCTCTTTTTGATCATGGAGCGAGTATTAATTTGATGCCTCTTTCGGTATACAAGAAGTTGGGTCTAAGAGAAGTAAAGCCAACAACAGTCTCTTTACAGTTGGCTAATCGTTCTATCAAATATCCACGGGGAATTATGGAGGATGTCGTGGTGAAAATGGATAAGTTTATCTTCTTAGTAGATTTTATTATTCTTAACGTAGAGGAAGACCGAAAAAGTTTAATTATTCTTGGTAGGCCATTCTTAACTACGGGAAGAACTCTTATAGATGTGCAAAAAGGCAGCTTATTTCGAGAGTGCAAAAAGAGTAGGTAACCTTTAATATATTCAAAGAAATGAAGTGCCCAAATGATGTGATAGTTGTTTGTGGGTAGACAGTGTAGAAAAATGTATTGAGGAAGCAATTTAAAAAAGTTTTCCAATTGAACCATTAGAAGCATGTTTAGTTGGGGTTATTGATAATGAAGATCTTGAGATATTAGAATATGTGAATTAGTTGAAAGCTACACCACCAATATTTATTAAGCGGCCTTTTGAAGATCTGGGGGAAGGGAAACCTAGATCACTATCATCCATTGAAAAACCACTAGTGTCAAAGCTCAAGCAACTCCCATGCCACCTTCGATATGCCTACTTGGGAGAAGCATCAACTCGTCCTATTATTATCTCATCTTTTTTGAATAAAGAACAAGAGGATAAGTTATTGTGAGTGCTGAGGAAACACAAAACTACTTTAGGGTGGTCAATAGTAGACATCAAGGGAATTAGCTCGTCCTATTGTATGCACAAAAT
>NW_019014536.1:124484-134952 GCF_000150535.2 Carica papaya
GATCCAACTCATGTCATTCCTATGAACTATTAGTACTACAACTTGATTTGCATATAAGGAGTATTAAGTCCGTATCCTCAACAAACAGGTTAGGGTATTATGACCTTTGAAGATTCCTATGGTCAAAGGGATAATTGTAACACTCCAAAATCTTTGCGCTTAATTATTGTGTAAAATCTCTATTTATTCGAGCCTTAAGGCCATTAACTCTTTAAATTTATGTTTTAGTTTTCAAATGAAATCAGGTTTTAAAATTTAAATCTTTATATTTTTGCAAAAAACATATTTTTTTTTATTTATTTATGTAATTTTATGTATTTTACTAATTTAAAATTCAGGAAAAATAGAGAAGGAAAACGGAAGAAAAATCCAGTGAAAAAAATTTCCTACACAGGCCCCGTGGCCATGCCCATGCGTGCGCGTGTGGCTAGCACGGGACGTGCGCCGGCGCACACGAATCCTCCATGCAAGGCATAAGACGCATAGTTTATGTCGTCACATCACCATCGCATTATGTTATCTCGTCAGCCATCTGTTAGTCATGTCTGCCAGTAGTCGCGTCGTGTCAGTCACTTTTTCCCTCCCTCTCTCCTCACAGATTTACGCCACTTGGCAGAAATCTAATGGTCTCCTTTTTTTATAAATAGGGACCTTCTCCACCACTCCTTCATCACTTATTATTCATTTTTCCATTCACCAAAGTAAATTTTAGAGAGAGAGAGAGCTAGAAAGAGAAATAGCGGGTAAAAGGAAGAAGAGCTAGGAAAGACTCCAAGCTTTCAATAAGAAAATTTAGTATTTATTTTGCACATTTTAAGGAGTATTTTTATATTAATAAAAGGAATATTGCATGAATAGAAGATGACTTGTTACATGTTTAGTTACTGTCATGTTTTAAATATGTTTACATAAATATTCTATGATATTGCATGATTGCATTGTTCTAGCAAGTGAATAAATAAACATGATGAATATGATGGCATGATAACAGATGATGAAGCATGATGTTATATGACAAACATGTGAAAGGATTATGGATATTTGCATGCATAGTATTTAAATTAATATGATCTATTAGGTTTTTTATCTTTGAGGGGTTCTATTTCTCCCTCATCTGCTCTGAAAAGACGTGAGAGGACTACTCCTTATGGATGATAGTGTACCCTTTGATGAAAGTGGTTATGCGATATTATTATAGCAGTCACCTTTGGCGACGTACAGTTGTGACTGTAGTTTACATGTAGGACCACTGTGTTTGGTACAGTCGTGGTCATAAAAAGTATCATGGTTTGGCAAGACGTAATTGTGTTGTTGTTAGCAACTGTAAATATATTAAAAATGATGTGAAATGAAATGGTCATTCCATAGTGGTAGTCGGGAATCTGTATTACCCTCAGTAGATATAGGTCGAAACGGCTTCGCGTGAAGAATGAGTAAAAAATGAAATAAGAACATGATGTAATATGATTTGTTTGATTTTTTCTATTTACATGACATGATTATATGTTTGATATGACCAATTTGATGTTGATATTTTTCTAAATAAATAAATTTTTTTCTTTATTATTGAAAATGGTCCCACATACATGTTCCTCGATTGTAAGCGGATAAGATATTACTTCTAAATTCGTTTACTTTTAGAATTTTAGTAATGTCATTTAAATGTTATTTTGCTTACTGAGTATATGGAACTCACCCCTTTCTATGACCCCTCTTTCAGATGGACGATATTGAGAAGCCGCTTGTAGACTTACCCCTTGACATCTGTGAGGATCCCGTGGATTCATGAGCTGTTATGAGTGCATATCTTTTTTTTGCACTCTGATGAATTTAATTTTTGAAGAGACTTGTATTTATTTTTATTTTTCCTCAATATTGTAAGATTTGGAACTCAAACTTGTTTTGTAAGATATTTGTAATATTTTTATTGCACTCATATATATTTGTATCTGGCACATTTATGCTTTAATTAGTATTTGGAATGTCACAACAATAGTGACATCATTCTCCTCAATAAACAACATGGGAAGTTTGGAGTACTATGAGGATATGTACTCAATGTTGTTTTTGTAAACTTAAAATCTGAGAAAAAAAGTTTCTTTGGGGGTGAGAATGTAACATCCCACATTGTAATATATTGAATTTTCAATAAATGAAGCATTATGTATATTATGAGTTATGTTTTGGATAAATTAATTTTATTTTATTTTTGTTGGTGTTAAATTAAAATCTTGCATATATATATATATATATATATATATATTTTTTTTTTAAATCAAACAAAAATAAGGGCAGCCCGTGGAAATAAGGAAATTCCCCACCCACGAGGCTATCAACCTGTGGACATGGGAGGTTTCATTTGCGAAGCTTGCTAGCTTGGCAACCCACAGACTCGCGTGGCTTGTGTGTGTCAGCCGCACATCGCTTCACATGTCCGCACGAGTGAACACTGGGTGTTTTGCTCGCAACCTGCGAAACACAGTCTGCTTACCAGCGAAAAACTTTCCTGCAAATAGTTGGTCCGCTGGCGCATTTTTGGCTTAGGTTTTGGATTTGACGCCACTAACCCAGCCTTTAGTGCTGTTTTGGTTGCCTAGCAGAAGAAGCCCAGCTAGCTGGGCAGCTGTCAAGCTCCAACCTTCTTCCTTTGCTGGCTGCAGCCATTTATAGGCATCAACGACCCCAATGGAATGCATGTAATCCAACGATGGCCTTTTGATCTCTATATCCCTTTTAAACCTTCATGTTTCGATCACCTTCTTTCTCATTCTGTGCTAAGCAATTTCGAGTACAAATCGAGAGAAACAGAGGTTGCTAGTGAGGAAAGAGAAGTGTGCAGTGTTCAAAGAACAGACCTATATCGAGGGGGAGGTATGGTGCGTGTGTTGGAGAAATTCTCCTTACTATTCCAATTTAGGTGAGTTCCTTTCCATTATAACTTGTTTCCCTTTGATCCCTTAGCATCTAAGCATCTATTTTACAACTCTGCAAGTCCAAAAATTGTTGCAAGCTTAAAAACCCAAGCTTCTTTGCGGCTGCACCTGCCATCGTGAACTATGCAAGTAAGACCTCTATTTTCAGCTAAATACCATTTCCATTTTCACTTCTTTTCACAATCTTAGTGGTCAGCGGTTAGAACAAGTTGTTAGGAATATTAGAATTTAGAAAGCTAAATCACTCTTAAACTGAATCTAACTCAAATTGCTGCACGGGTTTTGCAACAGTTTCTTGGTGAGTTGTAGAACCGATTCTCAATCACAAACTCCTTTTTCCTTTGTGATTTTGCGTCCAAATTGTGATCTTCTTTTAGGTAAGATGGGGAATAATCTAGTTATAACATTTATGAATTGTGAGATAAACATTTGCATCATTAAGTTGTTTAAAAAATAAAAATAGATTGGTGTTTAAACCAGAATGGGTGAGTGAGTTCATGAACTACATTTTTTTATGATTAATCTATAAATTATGGATCTTTTCAGGTTTGCTGATGATGAATTGCTTGTTGGACATGATATAAAGAAATGAAAATCGAATTTGTAAAATGAAAATGGAAAGGAATCGGTGACAAAAGCCAAAATTGCTTCTGTCAAGCGTGCCAGGCACCAAAGTGCCGAAGTTGTCAGGCACACATGGCCTAGCCGTGGGACTTCGTGCAAGGAATGTCTTTTTGGGCACCTAAGATCGCTGGAAATATCCTAGGCACGATACTTTTGAGCAGGTTGCTACGCAGGTGAGTGAATGACTTTGTTGGGCATCCATAGATGCCAAAAGGGTCCGTGCGAGCATCGTGCATAAGGCGACATACGCACACAAGTGCGCAAGGGAGTGTGCAGGTGCCCCCAATGTGCATTAGCCCAGGTCCCACAGGCTATTTGCCCAGTGCAACAGGCCAATGAGCCATGCTGGCCAAACAGGCATAAGCATGTCGAAGGCTAATAGAAAAGGAAGGAAGAGCAAAAATGAAATAAAAGGAGAACAGAATGACAAAGAAAATTTTTCTTCTGAATTCTATTTTTGCAGCTTACTGGAATACATATACTTCTATTTTGTGTTGTACTGTAACTGACGAAAACAAAAATGGTTACATTACAATTAACTAATTCACAAATTAAGCTTAATATTTAATTAATTTTATTACTCCCCCTCAAGATGGAGAGTACAAATTTATTATACACATCTTGTTCAACAAATTGTCGAACTGCGTAGGATGAAGTATCTTTGTCATTAAATTTGTCAGTTAATTTTGAGTGGATATGTGCATCGTCTTCAAGGTACCTCTTGAATTTTCTCACGAACAAAATGACAGTCAAGTTCAATGTGTTTTGTTCTTTCATGATACATTGGATTTGAAGCAATGTGTAGAGCTGTCTGATTATCACACTAAAGTAATGCAGGATCTTGATGTTGCACCTTTAAATCTTGTAATAATTTCAGAATCCAAACTATTTTGCAAGTAGTGTTGGCCATGGAGCGATACTCGGCTTCAGCAGATGACCAAGAAACGACTTGTTGTTTCTTTGATTTTCATGAGATTAATGAAGACCCAAGAAAAACACAATAACCAGTGAGGGATCTTCTAGTGTCAGGACATGTGTCCCAATTAACATCAAAAAAAGCCTTAATCTGAATGGTAGATGATGAAGGGAAAAAGAGACCTTGTCTAGGTGTCCTCTTGATATACTGGAGAATGTGTAAAGCGACTTGAAGGTGACTGATCCTAGGAGCAGCCAAAAACTGACTCAATCTATTGACAGAGTAGCATATGTCAGGGCAAGAGATGGTTAAGTACAACAGTTTTTCAATCAGTCGCCGATAGCTGGTGATATCACTCAGAAGTTCGCCATCATCTTTAGACATCTTGATATTGGGATCCATGGGAATAGATGAAGGTTTACAACCAAGATATTCAGTTTCAGTTGACAGATCCAACGCATATTTTCTTTGGCATAAGGTGATTCCTGTGTCATTTCTTACAATTTCAAATCCAAAAAAATATCGGAGAGTCCCTAAATCTTTCATTTTGAATTTTTGTCTGAGTGTAGCTTTGAGCTCTTCGACAGTCTGATTGTCATTACTAGCAATAATAATGTCATCAACATACACCAACAATGCTAGGAAGGCTTTACGTTATTGTCTGACAAATAGGGAGTGGTCACATTGTGACTGATGGAAGCCTTCTTGAAGTAATACTTGTGAGAACTTATGAAACCACTGTCAGGAAGCCTGTCTCAACGTATAGATTGACTTGTGTAGGCGGCAAACAGGTTGATGTGGAAGAGTCTCCCCCTCTCAAGGAGAATAGGCTGGAGGAATAGTCATATAAACTTTTTCGTGAAGGTCACCATGAAGGAAAGCATTGGTGACGTCCAACTGAGTCAGGCGTCAACCATGGATAGCAGCTAGTGAAAGCAAAATCTTGACAGTGACCAATTTGGCAACAGGAGAGAAGGTGTCAAGGTAATCTATGCCAAATTGTTGTGTGTAGCCCCTTAGAAACCAGACGGGCTTTGTGTCTTTCTACAGTCCCATTAGCTTGATATTTAACTTTGTAAACCCACTTGCAACCAACGGGTTTCTTCCTATAAGGGAGAAAAATAATAGACCAAGTATTATTGTTCTCTAAAGCACGTAGCTCCATGTTCATAGCATTCATCCAAACATCGGACTTATTAGCCTCATAAAAGTTAGTAGGCTCAGTGTGGGAGGAAATGGCACAAATAAAGTTTTGATATTGGGGTGTAAGTTTGGTATTAGTAAGGAACGAAGAAATGGGATAAAGTGCATGTGTATCTGTATGGTAGCAGTGATAGTCAGATAAATAAGAAGGTGGTCGTGTTATACGCAGTGGTCGAGATGATAGTGTTTGGGAAGACTCATGTTGTGAGTGGACAGGTGTATTAAGAGAACCTGTGGACTGTGTAGACGTATGAAGAGGAAGAGGTAAAACACGATCATGAAAAAATCATTGTGAATAGGATCAGGTGAGTGAGATGAAAGAAACGGAAAGATATGTTCACGACAAATGACGTTACGTGAGATGATAATTTTGTTGCTCTCGATGTCAAGAAGTTTATATCCTTTGTAACCCGAAGGGTAACCAAGGAAGACACAAGCCCTAGAACGAAGTGAAAATTTATGGCGATGACTATCGAGAGTGGAGCAGTAGCATAAAGAACCAAAGGTATGCAAGTGATCATAGGATGGTTTTTTTTGAGTTAATAGTTCAAATGGAGTGATCATAGGGGGAGACTTGTGTTCTGGAAAAAATTTTTCATGGGCCAAGGCTTGGTTGGCAGAGAAGAAACCGATTGAAGGACCTGGTTCTAGGAGTGGGCTGAGAGATAGCTGAGGGGTTGCGAGCTTGGGCTTGTAGTTGGACTTGCCCCTCATTAAAAATAGCTTAAGCATTGCGGGTCTGGTTTTGGACTTAGACATGTCCATCATTAAAATGTATTTTGGGCTTGGGCTTGAGACCTGGTGGGTAGCCATGCAGGCGGTAACACCTGTCCACAGTGTTACCCACAAGTCCACAGTGTGAACAGGTGGGTCATCTCCTTCCTTGAGTTAGGGCAACGGAAGATCCAGACCCCTGACCCGTTTCTGCGTGTGCGTCAAAGCCGATTGCACGGTGCCGCTCTTCCTGCACCACCAGCAAGAAGACCTTCAAAATGGACAGAGAGCATTCCATCATCAAAATTTGGGCTCTAACAGCAGCATATGAGGGATTTAATCCCATTAAGAAAGTCATGACAAACTCTTGTTCCTGATAATCATTCCACGCCTTCATGTTTCCGCAGTGACAGGTTGGAGCTGGTTGATAAGTTTTCAGATCGTCCCTGATTGTTTTCATTCGTGTATAGAATGCGTTGATGCTGAGTGACCCTTGAACAAGGTTGTTCATGCTCTGTTTCAGTTGGTAGATGCGCGGTGCATTGCTCTGCTGATAACGGAGCTGCAAATTGGTCCAGATAGATTGTGCACTTTCATGGTATAACAAGCTGTCAGCTATCTCCTTGGTTACAGCATTCAGCAACCAAGAAATCACCATACTATTACAACGCGACCAAGCTGCGGCATGGGAGTCGGTGTTGCTCGGTTGATCGTAGGATCCGTCTATTGATCCCAATTTATTTTTGACGGTCAATGCTATCTTGATTGCTCTCTCCCATGTGTTGTAGTTGTTGCCATTGAGAAGATTGGACACCAAAACTAAACTGGGGTGGTCGGCACCGTGAAGGAAGAACGGGTTTTGGGGGTCATCTGACTGATCTCTAGCCATTGGAGATCAAATGTTTTGGAGCTCAATCACTGAGCTAAAGATGTTGGTTAAAGATTCATTGATCTGATACCATAATAGAAAAGGAAGGAAGAGCAAAAATGAAATAAATGGAGAGCAGAATGATAAAGAAAATTTCTCTTCTGAATTCTGTTTTTGCAGCTTACTGGAATACATATACTGTTATTTTGTGTTGTACTGTAGCAGAAGAAAACAAAAACGGTTACATTACAATTAACTAATTTATTTTGAGTTTAGCACAAATTAAGCTTAATATCTAATTAATCTTAATAAAGGCATGCAAGGGAAAATGTTTCTCAGGCTATCTCAAGCAGTACAAGCAGGGGCAGAATGGTCCTTTTAGGAAAATTATAAATTAAATTAAAATATAAATTTTAAAAGGTAATAATTGGGAAAATTTTGAGAAAGATTATGATTGTTTGGAATTGTAAAGAAATGGTAAATAACTAATTCAGAATAAATCATTAACAATTAAAACAATAAAATTAAAAAAAATAAAACTTAATTAGTTTATTAAGTTAAGAAAAATAATAATTAACAAAAGTCCACTTAAAAATCTACATACATAATTAACAAGAATTACAAGCCTTAGTTAATTATAGGTCAAATTAATCTAAATTTAGAAATTAATTTAAAAAAAAAAACTAAAAGAGTCTAACATTTAAATAACAAAAAATTTAGTCGAAATCTAGTTCACTGTATTTCTCTAGAGGGATATTGATTTAATATGAAAACCATTAGGCTTTAGATGAAGTATTGGGTTCCAATTTTGGGATTGAGGTTAAGTGATTTAGGGACTCTAACCTAATTGCTATTCATGCTCTAGAGCTCAAGGGCATGAATGATCGCAAGCAAAATAAAAATTATGGGATGGCGCCCGAAGAGGATTGAGACATTATATGTATATTTTATATTATTGTATTGTAATTATTTATGCACTCACCCTTAGCTAGTTTGATGTTCTGTTTGCCCTCCTTGAAAATAAGTATAAACAGCTTCGTACGTAGGATTGTAATCTGTGTAACATAATTAAATTTTTAAACCGGTAATAAAACTTCAAACATGTGTTTAGTCTTATATGTATGTTATGCAAACCCATTGAATACGATATTGAGCGTCATATGATGATTGTTTAATTAATATTGCATACACCTTATGGTATAGAAATATTGTTTAGTAACATGAATAGTTGAACATATTATTGTTTTCTTTAAACTCTACATTAATGAACGTTTTTTAAACATAATTGTAGACTCTATTATTGCTTATCTTATTGAGTATTTTAGAACTTATCCCAAATCCAAACCTTTGAAATGCAGGTTTTGATGAATTTACTAATGAGCCATGATTAGATTCCTTCCAAGAGGAACAGAATTGGGAGCAGACCTTGTTTATTTTATTAAAATTTTAGAGGCTAGTATTTTGCATATAGGCTATCTCCAAATCCTATAAGTAAATGTAGATAGTCTCATTGCCTCATAATACAATTTTTTTGTATATTGTATGGGATATATGGATCCGTTGCAATGTACGTATTTAATTTATGTCTGATCTTTTGTTGGTGCCCATTCGACATCAGGGCATCACAATTCCTCATCTTACCTCAAAGAAGATCACAATTTGGACTCAAAAGCATGAAGGAAAAATGAGTTTGTGATTGAGAATCGGTTATGCAACTCACCAAGAAACTATTGCAGAACCTGTGAAACAATTTGAGTTAGATGCAGTTTAAGAGTGATTTAGCTTTCAAAAATGAATTTCTAATATTGCTAACAACCTGTTCTAACCACTACCTACCTAATATTGTGAAAAGAAGTGAAACGGAAACAGTATTTAGTAGAAAATAGAGGTCCTACTTACACAGTTCGCGATGGCAGGTGCAGCAACAAAAAAGCTTCGGGTTTTAAGCTTTTGCGGTTCCTGGGCTTGAGGAGCTATAAAATGGATGCTTAGATACTAAGGGATAGAAAGAAAATAAGTTATAAAGGAACTGGATTCACCTAAATAAGAAATAAGGAGAATTTCTCCAACTACAGAACTCTCTTCCCTCACCAGCACCCTCTGTTTCTCTTAATTTGCACTCAAAATTGCTCAACACAAAATAGGGAAGAAGATGATAGAAAGAGGAAGGTTTAAAAGGGATTTAGATATTAAAAGGCCATTGTTGGATTACATGCATTACATCAAGGCCGTTGTTGCCAAAAAATGCCCGATAGCTAACATAGGAAAAAGGTTGGATCTCAACAGCTGCCCAACTAGCTGGGCTTCTTCGGCCAAATGGCCAAAATGCCACCAAAAGCTGGGTTAGTGGTGTCAAATCAGAAACCAGAAGAGGAGTACTTTCGCAGATCAACTACTTGTGGGAAAGTTGTCCACAGGTAAGCGAACAGTGTCTCACGGCACGTAGGCAAAGCGCCCATTGTTCGCTCGTTCGGATGTGTCAAGCCATGTACAGTTGACACGCACCCGCTTTCACATATCTGAGGGCTTTCAAGCTTGCGGGCTTGGCAGGTGAAATCTATGCATGTTCGCAGGCTGGTATGCCCGCGAGCTAATAGCTTCGGAGGTGGGGAATTTCCTTACTCTTTTGGGTTGCCCTTATTTCTATATGATTGTAATATATATGCAAGATTTTAATTTAATACAAACAAAAAATAGATTAAAATTAATTTATCTAAGACATAACACATAATGTACAAAATGCTTCAATTATTGAAAACTCAATATTTTACAGCGTGGGATGTTACAAGATATATATACTCAAAAACAACATATAGAATAAGTTTTGTTTCCCCATCCACCATTTTCATGGCCTGCCAACCTTCCTTTGTACTAGGGTACTCCCTTATTCCCCATTCACCTTATTTTTCCTTAGCCTACCTACGTTCTTCTACACTACAGAACTACTCCTTTCTCCTACTGGCACTACAAAAATACTCCATTCTTCTATTGCCACTTGAGAACTACTCCCTTCTTCTGTTTTTTTCTTCCTTTGCTTGGGAGTTAGCTTGTCTGGGTAGATCTCATGAAGTATAAAGTTTGTGACTTCCACCACTAATTTGAATAATCTCCGTGATTCTCTATGAATAAAATACAATAATCCCACATCAAGTAAATATTTTCAAAGTTTTTAGGTAACCATGTATAAAGTTTCTTCATTAACGATTCAAC
>NW_019014536.1:161272-172925 GCF_000150535.2 Carica papaya
CGCCGAGAGGATGTACAGGCAGATGGGCTGGAGCAGTGAATGCAGGTTTGCGGATTCTTCCCCCATCCGCAGGCTGGTTTATGTTCTTTGGATTTTGAGAGAAAAAAATGGGAAATTAATAGGAAAATATAAATTTCGACTAGTTTAGAAGTAAGGCTAATTAAATAAAGAAATTAGAAAAATGGGAATTTAGGCAGTTGAATGGGAAAATTATAAATAATAAATTAGTCCTAATATATTATTTATAACTAATTAATTTAGATAATTAATTAAATAGGGGATTTAGTGAATTAGTCTAAAATGGAAATTAAGTGAAAATAAAATTAAGAGACCAAAAAGATAAAAGAATCTAGATTAAATATTTTACTATTAGAAAATTAATTATGGCTCTAACATTTCCAATATATAGTGACACCCTGATGCCAAATGGGCACCAGCATCTAGACTATATTTATTTACTTATAAAGTTCTGAGATAGCTTATATACAAAATACTAGCCTCTACAATTCAACAAACTAAACAAGATCTGCTCCTAATTCTATTCCTCTTGGAAGGAATCTTGGCATGGTTCTTCAATAAATTCATCAAAACCTACATGTGGGGAGTGTTTAATTTAGGATAAATTCCAAAATATTCAATAAGATAAGAAATAATAAAGTCATACAATTATGTTTTAAAAACATTGATTAACACAGAGTTTAAAGAAAATAATATGTTCAACTCCCATGTTACCAAATAATATTTCTACCATAAGGTTTATGCAATATCAATTAAACAATCATCATATGACGCTCAGTACCATATTCAATGGGTTTGCGTTACACATACAGGATTATACATATCTTTGAAGTTTTATTACCAGTTTAAAATATAAATTATGTTACATTGATTCCAATTTTATGTGCGCATCCGCTTCAGTAATTTCTAAGAAAGGTAACCAAGACATTAAACTAACCAAAGCTAAATGCATAAACAATTACAATACAATGACATAAAATATACATATAATCTCTTAGTTCTCTCAGAGCGCCATCTCATAATTATCACTCCGTTCGCCATCATTCATGCCCTTGAGCCCTTGAGCCTAAGACCATGAATGGAAATGACTTCAAAGTCCCTAGACCACTAAACCTTGGTCCCAATACCTCACTCAAAGCCTAGTTGTTCCTATATTAAACTCAATATCTCTCTAGAGAAATACAATGAATCAGATTTCGATTAAACTTTTTATTATTTAAATTTTAGACTCCTTTAGTTTTCTTAATTTAAATTTCTTAATTTTAAATTTAATTTGACTTGTTTATTACTTAGAGCTTTTAATTCTTGTTTATTATTCTCAGATTTTTAAGTGAACTTTTGTTAATTATTTTTAACTTAATTAACTAAATTAGATTTTATTGTTCCAATTTTATTGTTTTATTTATTTTTAATTATTTATTTTGAATTTTTTTATTACACAATTTTAACAATTCCCACTATTCACAATTATAATTTCTTTCCAATTGTTACTTTTTAAATTTAAGATTTTATTTTTAATTTAATTTAGAATTTTCTCAAAGGGCCCTTCTGGACCTACCGTACTGCCTGAGCGCCCAAGAGAGAGACATTTCCCCTTTGTTGGGCCCATGGCCAAGTGGGCTTCCATGAACACCCTTCAGCATATTTATCCATGTCGAGTTAGTATGGCTCACTGGCCTATTATGCAGGAAACTGGAATGCAGGACCTAGACTGATGCCCATTAGACGCACCCACACACACCCCTGCGCACATGTTGCCTTATGCACAATGTTCGTGCGTGCACGTACAGACCATTTCAGCATCTGTAAATGCTTGGCAGAATCCCTCAATCCCTTGCATATTAATCTGCTCAAAAGCAATCTGTTAGTGACATTTTCCAACAATTCTAGTATAACACCCCACTAACCAATGCACTAAATTTGTAACTAGAAACCCCTATTTATTAAGGTCTTAAAGTCACCTAAACTCATTTAAATTTATTTCATAGCTCTACATCATAATTCATGACTTAAATTCGTAATTCTAATTTTATACTGATTTTGTTATTTTATTTATAGTTTTATTTTATTTTTATTTTTATTTTCATTTGTTATTATTTTATTTTTATTTTATTTTTAAAAAATAATTTTTAGGAGAAAAGGAAAAATGGAAGAAATCCCGCGGAAGATGTAAAAGCCCAATACTCAATGGAGAGGAAATTATTGAATTGATAAAATAATAGCGGGAGCAGTTATTGGTTTAGGGTTTACATTTCTTATACAGTAAAACTGAATGTCCAATAGAGATATGGAAATGTCCCTTTAAGGAAATTCAAGTAACGGAATAAATAAAAACATAACTAAAAATCCTATAGGGTTAACCTCTATTGGGCAACTCTGATAGGATGCGGGAGGTAGCTTTTATTCACAATCTTCTTGTTGTTCAGGATCTGCATCTTGATCTTCTTGATCTGAAATGATTAAATAAGGGGGATGAGCTACACTAGCCCAGTAAGAATGTCAACGCTTAACACCGATATGAAAAATTAAACGTTGGTAAAATTCATAAAACAACCAATGGAGCCATTTTTCTTTTTAAGTAAATTCATTTAATTTTAAAATGTAAGTTCCATACTCACCTTTTAAGTTCTCAATTCGACTTGTGAAGATAACAATCAATATAACAATTCATCATGCATTTCAAGGAACAATAATCGTCAACATTATCTTTTCACCTACCCACTAGTACCTCTGGGTATCCATAGGGGTTACCCCTACTTGTGCACCCAAAATCCAATTCATTGATTAAATTGGTCATCCCGATATCTCATCCAGTAATGGGTGCCAAACGTACCACCGCTTCAATATCATGTCCGGGATAAAGGTGAACTAATACCTCTAAAACTCTTCCGATATGGGACTTCTCAACCTCGTTTGACTGAGATAATATCAATTGTAGGGTTGTCCTATGTATCGGGTCCACACACCCTTTCTCATCATACTTGGTAAGCCCTTTAGCAAACAGATTCACATCATTTGTCAGTCACTATTCACACACGACTAACCCATTCTATATTTACAGCACAATAGAGTGATGATCACGCAAACAGTACGAATTAATATATTAACAATTAAGGAAGATATGATCAAGGCATTCATTGCAAACCAATTAGCAATTAGGGACAAAATAGGTAGATGAACCAATAAACACAAAACCAATTAAAATAAATCAATTAAAGCATACGATTGTAAACAGTAAGCAAGTCGAGCAACATATGAATAAATAAGCAACACAAATAAGTTAAGGCAATTATATACTGACAGGTTCCGACTCCACTGGTGACCTGTAATTAGTTTAGGGATCTCTAAATTTTTTACAAAAAATATTGTTATTAATTATTAAATTTTAATTTACTCTAACGGGAGAAAGGGATGAGAGATTTTTATTTTGAGTCGATGTTCGAAACACCGTCTTTTTTACTGCGCCTCCTGGCAGTTCTTGGCTTTCTTGAATTTTTTATGCAAAAATAAAAAACACACAATACATATTTTAAAATACCCCAAAAAAGGCCAAAATAAGAATTTTTAAATTTTTCTTGTCGGTTTAGGGTTCTGAAATAACACTGTCGTCGTGCTCCAACAACGACGGTGGCGTCGCCGTGCTCCAACGTCGATGGCGGTGTCTCCTCTCGGCCTAGCTATTTTCAGCAAGTTTCAGCTGATTTAGGTTTATTTTGCATGAAAACCTTCAAAAAATAGGGTTAGGCAGCCTCCATCGTCCAAAAAAGGGGAAAATCGAGGCCTTACCGGCTGAAGAGTTTTTTGGTGCTGCAACTTCATTGTTCCTCCCTCGTAGTTGAGGCTTCTGTTTGGCTAAATTACACCAGAAAGAGATGAGGAACACAAAAGTCAAAGAATCGAAGAAAATGAGAAACGGGAAAAGGTTCATCAAAGTGGTTTTGGGTCACAGTCACCGCGGCTTGGCCGAGCTATGCTCGTATTTTTTGGCTTACCCTCTTATCTTTTGGCTTTGATATCAGTGTGAGTAGGTTTAAAATCGAATTCTGAATGAGAAGAGGGAAAAATAACTTTTCAATGTCGGTGGTGGCTCCGATGCGGTGGTGACACCGGCCAATCTTCTTCTTCGACGACTGCTTTACTTTCAGTCGCCCCTCTTTTTCTTTTTTGATCTCCTCTTAGTGGATAGGGTTAGGGTTTCATGTGGAAGAGGAGTTTAAATACTCCTCTCTATTAAATCCAGGTCGTTTGTTTGAGGAGTCGTGGCCTCTTCTCAGTCGTTGGATTAATCCTATCTGGGAAATGAATATGGACCGCACGATCAAATGAAATCAGGATCGTTTGATCGCGCGTAAAGGAGAAATGAATCTAGGTCGTCCGTGCGCGCGGGAGGAGATCTGATCCATTGGATCGACTAGCATGCGGCTCGCCCGCGTGGCTCCCCGCATGGATGTGTGCCCACATGACTGCCACGTGACACACGACGACCGGCCGTGCTGCTGACGTGGCAATCCACATGGCCAACGTTTTCTTATTTTCACTTTTACCTCAATTTTTTAAATGTCTTTTCAATTAGGTCCTCCCTCATTCTACTTTGGCCTGATTTTCAAATATATTTTCAAATGCATCCAAAGCACAAATTTTCTTCAAAAATTCACAAAAAAATTAAAATTAAATTATTAATTTAATTTATTATTATTATTAAATTATTCGGGACCTAATTTTCGGGCTCGGGTGTTCCAGAAGAGCCTTTCCCGATAGGCACTACGCGCGACCAAGCGCAGGACGTGCGCACTTGATAATTTGCATGTAAATTAAATAACATAATTATGGTGATATTTCTGAAAAATATAACAAAACAAAAAAAAAGAAGAGAAAAGAGAAGGGTAATGAGCCTGAATGGTTTGTAAAATATATGTATTTGTATTGACATGCATAATGCATCAAGTGTCTCATTAGGCTTTTTATCTTTAGGGAGTTTATGGTAATGACAAAGTTATATTATGTTTGGAAAGATTGTGTATTAATATATGATAATGATAGTTATTTTTGTTTGAATTGATAGGATAGTATGATTGTATATTTAATTAAATAAATGAAAAAAAAAAGACTCATTTAACTTGTAATTCAGTTATTTAACTTGCAAAATTATTTAAATTATAATTTTTAATGAATTTTTTTTTTAAATAGTAAAAAAAAAAAAGGATAAAGGATAAAAACTTAATTTTTTGATAGTGAATATAAAAATTACTTTTAAAATATAATTTTTTATTTATAATTATAAATTGAAAAAAAAATACTAAAAAATAAATGAAATGAGAAACCTATATAGCATAATAACATTTGGATAACAAAGTGTTAAGCACTAGCTTTTCAACCTTTACCTATTAATATTTGGATAACAAAGTATTTTATAAGTCATAATCTTACATTTAAAAGTCTGGTGATTATAATTCGTTGGAAAATCCCAACTCACTCTGATATTCTACATAATAAAACCTGTAAGTAAAAATGTTAATGAGTAAAAATATTAATCTACAAGGATATATACAAAATGCAAAGGCACAGTGAAGAACTCCATTGAACTCCACAAAGCAACTATTAATAATTTTCAGCATACATATTGATCGAATAAAAACTCAACAATCAAGGCCCAATATAAATTAATATGAATTAATGTTTTAAAAAATAAACAGTAATAGAATTAGATTTGGTAAAAGCAGGAAATATCCAAAATATCAATTATGAAGTACCTGAAGAGCATGGGAATACCATTTATAGTATCTTAATTCCTTAATGAATGATTGAAGCACTTCTTTCTCTACAGGTCTACCTTCTTCAACCCACTGGTTCAGGATAGGAACGATCCAAACAATTGGATCTCCAGCTGGGGAGATCCCATGGTAGAGCTCATTAATTGAGAAATTCCTCTAGGTTGCTATTGCAATTTTCACTGAATATAATAAAGCATTTTTCCAGCACAGAAAAGTACTAACACTAAGAAACAAAGTTCACAAATGGCCAAATAGAAACTTCATCGACAATCCAGAGAGCAAGAAAGAGAGAGACAGAGGAGTTTCTACGTTATAGCAAATTGATTTTTTTTCCCCCTTTCTTCAATTAAAGGTTGAAAAGCTGGTGCTCTGAATCAATCCTTGGTTCCAAAGAAATGAAATGAGAAACCTGTACAGCATGTATATATAGGCAAAGAAAAATAGATTGCCTTGAATTAGATCGAACGAAAGCCAGAAGCAGAAGAAGAGAAATGATGTGACAACTAGAGATGATGTGTAGAAGATGAGAATCTGGCAGCGTCAAATCCGGCAGAAGCCGAAGGTAGGGGGTCGAGCCTAAAGGAGGAGAGTCGTATCTCTAATGGAAAAAAAACCTGGAGGAGAAAGAAAACCTTTGTTTTACGGGAGATTTTAATTTTTTATACATATAATCAAGGGCAAATAAGGCATTAACAAAAATTGGTGAAGGTATAAATGGAGTTAAAACTTTTTACCACCAAAGAACAACCAATTCGGTGGTATAAAAAAATGAAACAAATGGTGGTTTGGAAAACCATGAAAGAACCATCAAAAAATTATATTATGTATTTGGAAGTAGATCCAAACGAGGTAAAACCATCAAAAAAACCATACCATACATTAATGAATCTTCATCCCGACACACCCTTATGGTTTTGACTCCAAATTATGATCTTCTTTGAGGTAAGATTAGGAATAATCTAATTATTAAATTTATGGATTGTTAGATAAGCATTTGCATCGGTAAATTGTTTAAAAATTAAAAATGGATTGGTGTCTAAATCGGAATGGGTGAGTGAGTTCACAAACTGCATTTTCTTATTATTAATCTGTAAATTATGGATGTTTTAAGGTTTCTTGATGATGAGTTACTTGTTGGACATAAGATAAAGCAATATAAATCAAAATTGTAAAATGAAGATGGAAACGAATCGGTGACAGAAGCCAAAAATGCTTCTGTCAAGCATGGCAGGCACTAAAGTGCTGAAGTTGTACGGCATACACGACCTAGCCATGCGAGTTCACAGCAGGGGATGTTTTGTGGGCAACCTAGAGTCGCCAGAAATGTCACTGGCGTGATACTTTTGAGCAGGTTGTAAAGAAATGCTTTTAAGAAAGATTGTGATTTTTTGGAGTTGTAAAACAAATTCCAAAATAAATCATTAACAATAAAAACAATAAATTAAAAACATTAAACTTAATTAGTTAATTAAGTTAAAAAATAATAATTAACAAAAGTCCACTTAAAATCTAAGTAAAAAATTTACAAGAATTAGAACCTTAGTTAATTAATAGGTCAAATTATTTTAAATTTAGAAATTAATTTAAGAAAAACTAAAAGATCTAAATTTAACAAAGAGTATAGTCGAAAACCGGTTCACTGTATTTCTTTGGAGGGATATTGAGTTTAATATGAGAACCATTAGGCTTTGGGTAAGGTATTAGGTTCCAATTTTGGGACTAACATTCATTGGTATAGAAAATCTGACCTGATTATTATTCATGCTCTTGGGCTGAAGGGCATGAATGATGACGATTGGAGTAAAAATTGTGGGATGGCACCTGGAGAAAACTGAGGGATTGTATGTATATTTTATATCATTCTATTGTAATTGCTCACACACTCACCTTTAGCTAGTTTAGTGTCTTGCCCTTCTTAAAAATAAGTATAAGTAGTTGCGTGCGTAGGGTTGTAATTAATGTAACATAATTTAAATTTTAAAACCGGTGATAAAACTTCAAAGATGTGTCTACTCCTCTCTATGTGTTATATAAACCGATTGAATACAGTATTGAGCGTTAGACGACAATTGTTTAATTGATATTGCATAAACTTTATGGTATGGAAATATTGTTTAGTAACATGAGTAGTTGAACATATCACTGTTTTCTTTAAACTCTGCATTAATGAGCATTTTAAAACATAATTATATGACTCTATTATTGCTTATCTTACTTAGTATTTTGGAACTCACTTGAAATCCAAACCCCCCTAGTTGCAGGTTTTAATAAATCTACTGAAGAGCTAGTCTAGATTCCTTCCAAGAGGAACAGAATTAAGAGCAAACCTTATTTATTTTGTTGAAATTTGAAATGCCAATATTTTGTATATAGGTTATCTTCGAACCCTATAAGTAAATGTAGATAGTATGATTGTCTTAGAATATAGCTTATGTATATTGTATGGGATGTATGGTTCTCTTACTACGTAATTATTTAATTTATGTATGCTCTTTTGGACACTAGTACCTATTTAGCATTAAGGTGTCACAAGTGGTATCAGAGCAAAATCCTAGGAGCATCCTATATAATTAAGTTTAAGGTTAGGATAGAATAAATTAGACCACCACCTTTAGTTAAATTGAAAACCCTAGTCACCTTAAGATATACTTATTATTTTTTTTAGCAGTTATTTTCCTTATGTAGGCAATATGTCACGTGGAATACAATGTATTAAACACCCTAAGGATGCCCCTACTCAGGTAGAGTTTACAAAGATATTCAGGGCCATTCAAGGTTCGACTCATATCGTGGGTCAACAAGTGTATCTCTAACAAAAAATTGATCATCAGTGCCTAGTTGATGATCAAATTGCACACAATAGGACTATAGCCAATAATATTTCTGACTCTTGAGCCTAACCTATTTTTTATGGTAGTCCTGATCCTATGATGGATGAGAGATGGATTATGCATATAAAAAAGATTTTCTTTGCTCTAGACATGACTGAGGAGCAGAAGGTTCCTCTTGCGAGTTTTGTTCTTGTTGGTGAGGTAGAACACTGGTGGCGTTTAAAAAAAGACGTTTTACCCGTTCCTATCACCTAGGATAGATTTTTGGATGCCTTTTATCATAACTTCTTTTCGATATGGGTTTGAGAGAAGAAAGAAGATGAATTCCTAGAGTTTAAGTAGGGTAGTATGGCAGTTAGTGTTGCTACAAAGTTTGTCCAACTCTCCATATTTGCACTGAAATTGGTCTCCACTTAGGCCAAGAAGGCCTGGCATTTTCTAAAGGGTCTAAGAGCTAGCATATATGATTGTGTGGTCATGTTTAAGCCAAGTACTTATGTAAAGGTCCTTGAGAATGTCTAGTTAGAATAGGAGTTACTTACTATTAGATTCAAACAGGCCAGTGGTTCTCGGTTTTCTGATAATCTGAAAAGGAAATAGCCAGTTCAGGGTCCAATTGATAAGTGACCAAGAATTACTCTTATTACTACCCCACCATCATCAGTACTGTTGTTCATTCTCACCCTATATGTAAACAATGTGGGAATAGACATGGCAATCACCCCTGTTATAAGGCTATAAATGTATGTTATAATTGCGGTAAGATCGAATATTTTGTGAAGGATTGTCCTCATCAGCCCCGTAAACCAATTGTTAGGGGCCGTGTATATTAGTTAGAAGAACCAGATGCAGAGACTACACTGGCAGTCATTGAGGTATGTTTTCTATCTATGACTCTTTTGTCCATGCTCTTATTGATTCTTATGTTGTGCATTTTTTTTATATGTCAATTTTACTAAATGTTTGACTATTAAACCTGTACCATTATAATAGACTATAATTGAAACCCCAGCTAGGGATTTACTTGCATCTAGCTTAGAGTATAAATTTGTAGGGTTAGGGTTGCAGGTAGGGAACTAGACATAGATCTTCTACTTATGGAATTCTAAGTCTTTGATGTGATTTTGGATATGGATGGGCTAGTTGCTTATCATGTTACCCTTGATTGCTTCAATAAGATTGTTGTATTTCATCCCCCTAATAGTGAAGCCTACTCACTGAATGTAAATGAAAATAATTAATAAAATAACTATATTTTAAATTTATGTTTTATAATAATATTTCAATTGTCATTAAAGATATTAAGTTTGTAAATTTCCTTCCCTAATTCAGGTCTTATTCGGAATTAGGAAAAATAGACTCTAAACCTAACATTCACAGTATTCCTGTTGTAAGGGACTTTTCAGACATTTTTCCTAATGAGTTTCCGGGCATGCCTCTATAAAGAGAAGTTGAATTCTTCGTCAACCTATTGTCAAGTACTCTTTGTATTTATAAAGCCCTATACTGGATGGGTTGTGCTGAGTTATGAGAATTGGGTAATCAATTACAGGAACTCCAGACCAAGGGGTTTATTTAACAAATACTTCACCGTGGGGTGTTCGGGTCCTCTTTATAAAAAAGAAAGATAGTTCAATGGATATGTGGTTGATTATTGTGATTTAAATCGGGTAGCTATCAAAAAAAATATTCGTTACCCATAATCGAAAATTTATTTGACCAACTCCAGGGTGCCTCAATCTTTTCAAAAATTGACCTACGATTAGGCTATCATCAAGTGCAGGTTAAAGCCAAAAACATCCCCAACACAGCTTTTCAATCTCATTATGGACATTATGAGTTCTTGGTCATGCCATTTGGACTGATAAATACTCCTGTAGTCTTTATGGATCCCATGAATCGGCTATTTAGGCCAGTCTTAGATAAGTATGTTATTGTCTTCATTAATGACATACTTGTTTATTCTCATAATCTGGTTGACCATTTTATGCACTTAACACATGTCTTAGAAACTCTAAGCTAGAATAAGCTATATGCTAAATTCAGTAACTGCAAGTTTTGGCTTGACAGAGTGACTTCTCTAGGACATAGTGTCTTTGGTGAGGGTATTTTTGTTGATCCCTCCAAGATTGAGGCAATATTTGGTTAGAAACAACTAAATAGTGATGCAAGAGGATATAGGGAGGTCTAAATCAACTCTTATAACTCATTCAACGTATGTAATATCAAAATCTAATTACCTATAAAACCCTTCCATCTACTTGACTCTACAATGCCTAATAGGCATGTATAAAAAAGATCTAGGGAATTTAAAAATAAAGAAAGAAAAAAGTCACAGACTTACCGATAAATTTGATCCACGCTCTTTGGCTCAATAAGACTTCTGAAAACTCCTGCTTCTTGAAGAATTTGGAGAAGCTAAATTAGCAAAATGCTAATTAAAGAAAAAAGCCTGAGTTTTCACTTTTATTCTCAACTCAAATTGCAATGTGTTTATAACCTATGGGCAAAGGCCTTTTTATAGGTTTTTTCTGGCATAATCCTGAATGGATACAAACACTTGAAAAATAATAAAATAATTTTATATTCTAATCTAGAATGTAAATTAATTCATAAATAAACATAAACAATAGAATTTACATTAAAATAACATTAAAAAATATTAAAATATGGTGGAATTATCCCATGTGTTTTCCATGTAAAACACATGGGGAAATTATTCTTGGCATGTGAAAAATATAGAGGTGGAGTCTAAGATTGTAACGGCCCCGGAAATTTAAATGAAATATGTGTATTAAAAATCTCAAATGCGGAAGCATAATAAAAATTTTGATTAACATCCCTTACACAATAACCAAAACGTACTCAAAACATGAAGGAACAAACTAACTAAAAGAGATACTCAAAATAAAAACTATAAATATAACTATAAAGTCTTTAGGCGTCCCCTTCGCTGTCTTCCTGCGGAACGGGCTCGGGAACAACGTCTTCCTGATTTGAAATGGTTAAATAAAGGATGAGTTACACCAGCCC
>NW_019014536.1:186891-198781 GCF_000150535.2 Carica papaya
GCGGGTTGTCTCTCCCACAAGCGGGAGTCTTTTTCTTATGGGATTGCTTTCCTGCAAACTAGGACTTTTCTTTCAACGAATTTTGGACTCCTCTTCTTTATCTTATCCTTGATGCAAATTCAAAAATCTAACTTAGAAAAGGAGAGGTACTCGGGTGAGAGGGTCCCTCACACATGGGAGTTTCCTTCATATGCATGATCCCTTTCTGCATACGTACATGCCCGCACATGCATGCAAGCCTGCCCGTATGCATGACCCTCCTTGGCTGAGAGGCCTTGGACTTGCCTCCTTATAGACCTTTAAAGGTTGGCCTCCCTTTAAATTTTCCCTAGTCTCACAGGTCAGGCCTTCTTCTTGCACCTTGGACTGGCTTTTTTAAGTTAAACCCAAAACCACTATAGCTTGGTCCTTTCCTTCTTAGGAATGGATTTCTTGACAATTTAAGAATCTTGGAATGTTGAAGCTTAGTTTCCTTTTTGGTCTTTGACTCATGGAAATCTTTATAAACATCTACATCCTAGTGGGTAAAATCCCTTTTTTACGTAATTGTTTCCTAGGCGAACTTGTGCACATGTTGTGTGGGCAATTAATTACCCTAGCCTTATAGGTGTTTATCCTGTAAGAAACAGCATTTTTCGAGACTTTATCTTCGAGAGTAATTTTGGCCTAGCCAGGATCATATCATCTTCCCCTTCTTCAAAAAGATTCATCCTCGAATCTGTATCTTCATCATCGTTTGATTCTTGTAAAAATAAAGAATGCATAAGAAGGTGAAAATAATTTACTGTGTACCGAGGTACACTAGGAACCTTCTACATAGGAAGACATCGTTATGTCTCCGCTTTCAGACCCATATCTCCCTCACTTTCAATTGTGTTTTAATCACTCAATCTTCTCTCCTCACGTTGCGCGTTCGGAATTTGAATCTCCTTAAATCGAGACCTGCACATTAATCTTAAAGAAACTTGCAAAAAATCTAGAGAGATTTTAATTCTAGAAGCTCAAAACATAAAGCATACAAATAAAAAAGATGTGATGTTTTACTTAATGCTTAAGGATGCAATATGAAGTAACAGTTTTCACACATCTTTTACGGTGGGGTAATCTTCCTTTCCTTTATGCAAGAATGAAAACAAAGATTTTTGCACACACTTGGTAGGTGAGGTAATCTTCCATTGAAAACAAAGGTTTTCGTCACTTAGTAGATGGTTAATTTTCCTTTGCATGGTTGATGCAAAACAGAATGAATGTTTAATTGCCTTATTATGTGCAATCGATTTTCTTTTGGTTTTGAATTTTCTTTTTTTTTTTTTACTAATTGGATAAGCAAAACTTCTACTTGAAGGAACAATTGGATAATTTCGAGTAGGATGCAACACAATATATTAGAAATAAAATTTTAATTGCTAATCATGCAAACATGAGTATGCAAAGCAAGTAAAGATAAGAGACTCAAATAGGTGCTTAAACTCTGATATCAAATGATACAGGAAGCCAAGATCAAAACACCTTAATCATGAACCAGTATATACACTTGTATGCAGAAACTTAATTCTCTAATTAAACTTTCTGTACTTGAATCATATTCAGCAATTTAAATGCAAATCAAAGTAACTAAGAATTAAAAATAGGACTAAAAAAGACGTCGCAGTTTACTCTATAAGTCAATTCAAATTCTTTTACTCAACAAGATGGTTTAAGCAATCTCACTTGAAGAATACTGGCTCTCATAATTTAGGAAACTAAATATAAAGAATAAAACTGAAATTTTATTAATCTAAATGAAGTCAGTTTTTTACAGCATAAGGTGAGGCTTTTTTATAGGCTTTTACTGAAATACTTCTAATAAAACAAGACTTGAATTTAACTTAATCTCTAGTATATTTGAATCTTAGTCTTAAAACAATAATTAAATACACTTAAAACAATAACTAAAATAATAAAATAATAACATAATTAAATTGGATAATGCTCCTCCTCTTTGACCGAATCTAGACTCCTCCTTGGTTTCGATTGTCTTGATATGATCTTCTTTTTAATTAATTGATTAATTTGAAGAAGATAAGTTGAAGAATAACTAAAATTCTTTTGAAAGATAGTGGACAAATTCAATTAGCAAACTTAAAATTCCTTTGAACTTCGTCTTTCACTTCATGTAGAATTATTTTGGATTGAATATCACTTGAAAATAAGTCAAAAACCATAAGAAAAACATGTCAAAATAGTACTCCTTATGTAGGTTGGTCTCTCCCATGCGGGCGAAAGTCTTTCTCCCACAGGATTGTTTTCCCGCACACTTATTCATGCTTTTTTTTTAAAAATTTATTTGGATTCTTCTTCCTTATCTTATCCTTGCTGCAAATTCAATACAAAAAAACTCAAAAATCCAACTTAGAGAATGAGAGGGACTCGGGTGAGGGGGTCTGTCAAGCATGGGAGTTTCCCGTGTGCGCGGGATCCTTCTCGAGCGTATGTTTATGCCTGCACATGCGAGCAAGATTGTCTGCATGCACGACCCTCCTTGATTGTGGGCCTCCTTAGTCCAAAGGTCTTCGATTTGCCTCTTCCTGGGCCTTTGAAGGTTGGCCTCCCTTTAGATTTTCCTTGGACTCACGGGTTTGGCCTTCTACTTGCACCTTAGACCAACCTTTTTGAGCTAAACCCAAAATCACTTGATCTTTGTCATTCCCTTCTTGGAAATGGATTTCTTGTGACAGTTTAGGGACCTTGGAATGTTGAAACTTAGTTTCCTTTTTGGTCTAGGACTCACATAAATCTTTGTAAACATCTTCAACCCAGTGGGTAAAATCCCCCTCCCGCTGGCATTTCTTTCAGACTTGTGTGCATGTTGTGCATGCTGTTAATTGCCCCAGCCTTAAGGGTGTTTATCCTGTAGGATGCCTACTTCTTATGGGACTCTATCTTTGGGACTAATTTTGGCCTAGCCGGGATCACATTGGACTCTTTAAATGCTTACAAGTTATTCATCCTAGACCAAATGATTATGTGTTTTATGATTGTTAGTTGTTAAATGCTCATATTTTTTTGAGATTAGAATGAATTTATAAATCTACCAATGCATATATGTAGTGTTGTGGTTTTACAACATATTTTTAACATACTTATTTTTGAAAATAACATTTTGGGGTCTTAGTAGTCGATAGCAAAGCCAAAAGTTTTTATAATTTGTCATAGTGTTGGATGTTCATGTCTCTTTGGAGATCACAATGAAGCTTATACATCCACCGAAGGAAATATGTTACATGTTGCAGAGTTTGTTTAACACATAGGGTTGTTTATGTGGTTACCACATCATTAAAATTTGATGTTTCGATGATGTGGCATTTAATGGCATATTTTATGGAAGAACTAAATTGGATCAAGAATGAAAAGCAGAGTGCTCGTTCTTAAGATTTGATAAGTTTAAAGACCAATCTAAAAATTAATGCAAAAATTAGGGACCAACTGTAGAATCAAATGCTAAAAATAAGAAATGCTTAGTACCAAATGATCAGTCCTCAAATAAAAACTTTCATATACTCCAGTAGTACATCACCCAATATAATTAACAGGTCCGACAGAGGAAACATGATGAATTAATGCAGATTGGCTAATGGGGTTTCTTTTGTCTCCAAAATAAATGATTTGAGTAATCTCATGCTCCTCCAACAATTATCTTTCGCTGAGAAATCAGGTGCTACAATTGAAATTTGTAATACCATCACCCACACCATCCTACAGTCTTGTTTGTTCGGAAGCCTGTTTCAAAAGCCTCCATTTGGGGTTGAGCTTGGGGTCTGGGCTCCTTTGGTTTGGCAGGGTCCACAAAAATGACCCATCCATCTAGGAACTTAGCATTCATCCCTTCTTTAGCCTTCTCAGCCTCTTCTATAGTTTCATATGTAACAAATGCAAATCCCTTGGATCTCCCAGTGACCCTGTCTGTTATGACTTTTGCTGCAACGTCATTGATGCAGTAAATCAGAAAAGAAAACACTCCAAAATTATGTTGCTCAGAAATATATCATGAATTTTATTTAAAAAGAAAAAAACAAAGGATGAATATACCCTCAAGGAGCTGTCCAAATGGAGAAAATGCCTCTTTAAGCTTTTCATCTGTTGTAAGTCTTGAAAGCCCTGTACAAAACAGTAAGATAAGACGGAGTCTAACTTGAGACATGCAGATATCAGTACATACATGTGTATGCCATATGTGTATGTGCTTGGGAGCTTTTAGAGAAGAGGAAGGCATACGAGAATAAAGTAAGATTCTAATAAAAAACTTGTCTGAGAGTTAATATTTAGTGAGACTAAATGGAGTTCTTGCCCTATTCTTATTTTGTTGGACAAAGTAATCTAAAAATAAAGATTTTATTAATATGAGAAAAATCTTTTTAATTATTACAATTTAGTTGTTATAATGTATATAGGATTAGGTATTTAAGAAGTGTGACTCCCAAAATATTACTGAGACCCTCTCGTTTCTCCAGTTTGGAGAATTTGATAAATGAGAGTTCAAAGGGGTTAGGAGGTGTTCCTAGAACTCTTCCATGAGTTTACTTCACTCAAATTTACTCTCTTAAAAAACTTTGAAACAAACTTCTAAACAGAATTCTATACATATACATCTCCCGTTCAACTTTCATTATGTTGTCATAACTCTCAAAACACACTTCTCAGCATATTGTCATATACATGCATAATCATATGTTGAATCTTCTGGAAAACTTTACACTCACTAATATTCAACAAGTTTTTAGAATAGTTGCCAGGTTAGCCAACATAATCAGGAGAAAAAGTTTTAAGTGGTTTGAAGTGGGTCTCATGTAAATTTAGACATCCATAACAAAATCAAGAGGAGAAACGATTCCACGACCTCCATGTATTATGTAAAATTGTTTCCTTAACTATTTGGCTCCTGATTCCATATCCAAGACTGAGATACAATGTACTTCACATCGACTGGATGGTATATGTAACCTTAGATGGCTATACTAACTGCCAACACACAAAGGAAGGGGCTGCAACCACAGCACTCAAGTGGGTGATTAAATTAGAAGAATAGCTATGACCACCAAGGTGTTGCTTCAATTGTCAATCCCAAAACATTCCACTCTTTAAGACTACTAGAGGCAGCAAAAAGAAGTTCATGTAAGAATTCCCATTAACAATTCAACATGAAGTAAACCATTTTTATATTGAACAAAATGAAAATGCTTCGTTAAGATTTAGTCCCTGCTCAAACTAAAGGTTACTGTCATATTACTCTGCCTCAGCAATTCATACTTCACGGTAGACTTCAAACAAATACCAATTGAATCATGCAAGAAATCTAACAAACATAAAGGAAAGCTAAGATACATAGGAGGCACAAGAGAAGCAGTCAACACGCATAGTCCATTAGATGAAAAAAAAAACAGAAAAGAACATCTATGCAAAGCAACCGCAACTGCTCGACTTAAAAAAACGCAAGCAAAGAACTACATCGAGAAAGAGTTTGGGAGATTAGTAGTTATATCCACAGCAGACGATAATAAAGTTTCGAAGATTTGTTAGAGAAACAAACAGAAAGAAACGCAAAGAGTAAGTAGTACCACTGACGAAAAGCTTGGGGGTAGTGAGAGTCGAACTGTGGCGAAGCAACGCATACTGCGACTGAAGAACGGATAAAGAATTGGAGGATCCTCCAAGAACTCGCCGAAAGCTGGAAGCAAAGGCCATCAATTCTAAGATTTAGATAGAAACAATCGGAAAGGCGAGTAAGAAAGAAGAGGGTTTTAGGTTTAAGGTTCTAGAAACTAGAAGTATAGAACCAAGGAGGCTGTTAGTTCTTGTTAATGTCAGATCGTAACTATAAAGAAAGGATAATTCTTTTTTAAGGGGGAAAAAGGGGGTTTATTACCATAACACGGGTAAAATATATTTTTTCAACCTTCACTTACATTATTTTTATTTATTTATTAAAAATTATATATTAAATTTTTATCAATTACTGTACGAAGCATAATTCACCATTCGAACTAATACCTTTATGAAAAAACAAAAACTAGACAAGTGCCTATATTTTTAAAGAAAAAATGAAAATATTAGCCGTCTAATAAAAAATAATTTTTATTTTATTTACAATTTAAAACAAAATGAACAATTTTTTGGAAAAATTTGAACATTTATCACAAAAAAAGCAAAATTTACCATTATGATGTAATGCAAAATTACAAAGTAATCGATAATTACAAGTAATGAACCATTATGTACCAGTTGTTTCCTTTCAAATTTTATTAAGATTTAAATTAAAAATAAATTTTATTAAATTTTAATTATGTACATACATAAACAAGTTTTTTTAAAAAAAGTACTTTTAAATTTTAATCATCCGACAAAAAATATATTTGTAGGAGAATAATATTAAAAACATGATTGCTATTATTCATATTTATAATTGACTTACAAAAATATAATTTATTATGTAAAAATTTAAGTTAATAGCTATATTTTATCATATAACCATATATTAATGCATAAAAGAGTTTAACATATCCACCAGAATTTGCCCACAAAATCTATTTACAGCAAGCAGCTGGCCATATTATGGGGTAACCGATTAGAGTTTTTGGGTGTCTAAAAAATATTACAAGATTTATCATTGTTGATTAGAGCTTGAGGTTCAAACATGGGCTTTTCTCAATGCTCGAGTTGAAAAGTAGAAGTAATTTTGAAAGGGGGCACCATTACGTTTTGAGAATCATTAAAGACCAATATTTTGAAAAATTCTTGCTCTTTTGTGATACGCAGGCTATCAAGAATGGCTTCCCTCTCTCTCTCAGAGGATCATGGGTATCATTTTTCCTTTTTTCACGAGCATATTGTTTTGAAAATTTTAAGTAATCTTACGAAGAATCGATCACAAAATTGTAAAGATGAATTAAACCATTATAATCTTTTGTCTAGCAAGATGAGAATCAATTTCAATATGGTTAGTATGTTCATGGAAAATAAGATCCTCAACAATCTATATGGTTGATAAGTTGTCATAATAAAGTGTAGTAGTTGAAGTAGAAACATGTAAATTGGTAAGCAAGTGATGTAGCAATTGTACTTCACAAGTTATTGTAGCAAGAGGTCTATATTTTGCTACTAAAGAGGAACGTGAAATAGGTTTTTGCTTTTTGGTCTCTATAAGATAAGAACATCACCTAAAAAACACAAAAGCTAGTTATTGACTTACGAGAATCAAGACAAATGTCCTAATCAAAATCCTTAAATACTTTCAAACTTAAAAGAATTTTTAGTAGGATAGAATACTCTCTGTTTAGGTGTGCTTTTCAAGTTTCTAATAACTCTTTTTGTATTTTGTAAATGTTACTATGTTGGTGAGTCTAAAAATTAACACAACTATTGTAGTGCATAACATATGTTGGACCTTGTATTTGTGAGATATAGAAGCTTACCAATTAGTTGTCAATAAGATGTTGTATTTATAGGTTTTGTACCATCTTGATAAGATAACATAACTGATGACACCATAGGTTATGTGAACTAAGGTATCATGGAGGAAAGACAAGAGGAATCCTATGGCTAAGGACATCTAACCCACTAAGAGGAATCTCATGACCAAGATGATCAAGAGACCAATCTTTGTGATTTTGGCCCAAACATGCACACAAAAGAAGCCGAATGACAATCTCAAAGCTTAGGCATGAAATATGATGGGCTCAGATCACTTAGAACAGGAATAATGATGCCTAACAGACCAATCACAAGATCAAGATCCAAAAAGCTCAAGTAAGCCTTTCAATAATTCGTTCAAGAGTGGATAAATAAAGACAAGAGGTTCAAGTCAAAAAAAAAAAAGCCCAAAAGGAAGGAAAAAAAAGGCTCATTTGGCCTTAGGAGCCAACAAGTCGCATGACCATGCGTGAATCTCATTTTTCACGTGCATGGTTGAGAGTTAGGGGAAGAAAATAATCTTACCCAAGTGGGAAACTCTCTCCCTTGAGACTTTTTCTCTCATAGTTCTTCTCTCCTTCAATTTCAAAATTTTGAGTCCTAAAAACACTATGACTTACGACAATGTAGGTGAGGAAGTTGGATTCACCTATTTGAGTTTTAAAAGGATTTTTTCTTCAAGAAATTAATGAATTAAAGAGTTTAATCATAAAAGAGAAATGAAAGCTCAAGGGAGAAGGAATTCCTTATCCTAGTTGAATTCCCTCCTTGAAATTCTCATTGGATAATGTTTGTTTTCTACTTCAAGCCTGTTAAAGCATTTTTAACTCAACCTCCACAACAAGAATTAAGTAAATATTGAAGACCAAATTCAATTACAACAAAGCATGGAGAATTCAATACAACACCACCACTTTTTAAGAGATAAAACTTTTATTTTAATTGTGTTTATGCTTCTTTAAGTTAATATTTTATTAAAATCCTAGATAAAGTAATTAGATTTTTTTTGGGATTTAGTTTTTGAATTCTAATAGAATTAGTAAGGCTTATGCCTATATAAAGGTCTTACTCCTTTGGTTGTAATCACTTCACTTTCAAATCAATAAAATTCAAGTTTATTTTGATACTTTAGCTTTCGCTATTATGAGTGCTCTTAAGGAGATTATTCAACTGTGTTTTTTAGTAGGGTATTTGTTCTACTTATTGAGCTAATCTCGTGGTATCTTATCAATTATGTTTTTTATTTCTTCACATGTTGATTATGTGTTAAGTAAGAAAGATTTATTTAGGGATTTAAGTTTTGAATATAAAATTATATGTGCAGGTTTTTGGATTATATTTGTTGATCTCAGATGCTGCATTATTTGCTATCAAAGTTTAGGCTCTAATAAATCCTACTAACTTTTATTTATTTCCCTTACATATTGTTGTTTTTGCATGATTAACATCAACACCATAGTGTTAATCTTTCATTGTGTTTGTTTCACTTAAAATCCATCATTATTATTCAAGTGATTCCATTGTTATCATAGTAAAAAAAAAGAAAAAAAATTGATTGCTCATAAAAAATTCAGATTAAGAATCCTTGTGTTGCATAAAGCTTGATTCATCACATCTTTTGTCAATCAAGCCAATCGTATCCATACTTGTGCAAGGCCAACCTTTTCACCATGAAAGGTGCGTGTTTCCCTTGCTTTCATAATTTCAACATTAGTGCATTCTTTATATACACATACATACTTAGCTTAAAACTAAATCATCTCATTAGAGCGTATCTTTCATCGGGGTTAGTATTTAGGTTACATCTTCAATTCTATCTATAAGGATTAAACTGGATCTGTTACATCATATCCAAGTTTGTCTTACTTGCACTCTAAGTTTCATTCTTTCTTTGTACTTTTGTTCTAAAACACATCCAACTAGCTAATTGTATTCAAGTTATATAGCATAGAAATAAAAATTACACATAGTCTTCATTTATGTGTTTAAACTGGAGCTTCTAGAGATTGTGATCCCCTTATGATTCTTTGATGCGTCTCACGATAGACTTGAATACTTTGATTTAGGAGTCGTTGTGTAACACCCTGGGACCTTCGTGCTTAAATATGGTTGTGTAAAACTCTTATTTATTCGGACCTTAAGGCCGTTAATTATTTAATTTGATGTTTTAATTCCACATATTTTTAGGATTTACTTTATTCTATTTATATGATTTTATAACTAAGTCTTGATTTTTAGGAAAAATGGAGAAAACAACGACAGAGAAAATATTGCGGGAACTGTGGGAAAAACCCCAGCCTGCATGGGCCCCTGCCAGGTGCGCACATGCATGCACTCACGACCAGATGGATGTGCGCCTGTGCTCACATCTTGTCTACACGGCTCATGAGGCACGTAGTCTGCATGCATAGTAGGCCTGCAAGCACAGTAGGCCTGGGCTTAGGCAGCGCACTATTGCCCTTTGGGAGGCGTGCATTGTCCCTTGGCCAGTGGGTCCATGGTCTTTATGCTGAGTCATCGCACTGCCGTTATCTCGTCAACTGTCCGTTAATCACGTTCGTCAGTCCTCGCATCGCGTTGGTCAACTTTTCCTCCTTTTCTCTTCATCGAGTTGCGCCACTTGCCAAAAATCTGATGGTCCATTTTCTCTATAAATAGGGGCATTCTCCTCACCATTTCTTCACACTTTTTCTTTATTTTGCTTCCTTAAGAGTTTCCTAGAGAGAGAGTGAAAGAGAGAGAGAACTAAAGAAAAAAGAAAAGGAAAAAAGAAAAACATAGGAACTCTTCAAACTTTCGGTAATGGAAATGTTAGTATTTTCTTGTACATTCTATGGAGCATTTCTAGAAAAATTAATTTGAAATATTGCATGACTGATGTTAAATAGTAATTACTTGTTTCAGTAAATTTTTAAGTTTGAAAATTAAATTGTTAATGATATGGCTATGTTGGAATACTAGTGATACATGAGATGTCATGATTTTTGCATTAAGATACATGAATATTTCATGAAAATGGACATGTAGGCCTAACACCATAATATTTATGCATGGCATTTATAATGACATAATCCATTAGGCTATTATCTATGAGGAGTTTTGTTTCTCCCCCATTTGGTATGAAAAGATGTGTGAGAACTACTCTTTGTGGATGACAACGTACCCATCTGATGAGAGTGGTTATGCGATATAATTGTAGGGCCACTATGGTGACATACGATCGTGGCTATAGTTTACAGTGGTTGACACGACCGTGGTCATAGAGCATACTATGGTTTGGCAAGTTGTAAATGTGCTGCAGTTTGGCAAATCGTAAATGTGTTGTAGTTTAGCAAGCCATATATATGCTAAGATGAAAATAATTTTATCATTCCACAGTAGTAATCGAAAATTGATTTTGTCCTCAATAGATATAGTTTGGAACAGCTTCGCGCAAAGAATAGGTAAAAGATGAAACAATAAGTCATAGCATGATTCATATTTGTTTGATTTTCTTTATTCTATGAATGGTTGATATAAATGTCTTGATGTTAATGATTTCTAACCAAAACAAAAATGTTTTCTATATCATTCAGATGGGCTCACATGCAACGATCTTCGATGGTAAGTGATTAACGATATATTTTCTTAAAGTTTAAGTGCTTTTAAAATCTTAGTAATATTGTTTAAATAATATTTTTCTTACTGAGTTTATGAAACTCACCCTTTTCCATACCCCTTTAGATGAGGATAATAGTGATGACCCGTTCATTAATTTTCTAATAGAATATTTTGAGGGTCCCGTGGATCCTTGAGATGATATGAGTGCATGTGTTTGTTCTACACTCTGATAGTCCAATATGAAGAAGAGACTTGTATATTATTTTAGCCAAACTATTGGCCTTAGTGATGTAAATTTGGAACTCAAATTTTATTTTATAAGGGATTAATAAAAATTTATTCCATTGCATTTAATTTATTTTAATGCACTTGTAATTTGTTTCTGTATCTGGCTTCCTTATGCTACATTTAGTGTAACACCTTGCATCATCGTGTTTCATGTGACATTAAAACTCCATTTTATTCAGGGCCTTTGGCCACTAAACTTCTGTGGTGTAATATTATTTATTTTATTTTATTTTGAATTTCTATTATTTTTCTTTATATTCGAATATTATCAAAAATTTTATTATATTATTTTAATTTATTTTATGCTATGAAAAAAGTTAAAAGTGTTGAGGATTGCAAGAAAAACAAAAAGCCTTTAGAAATGTCTTAAAGGAGAATTAAAAAAGGAAAGGAGAGAGATTGATACTACAAGAAAGCTAGCCCACACGGGACGCTGATACACTAGCGCAAAACTGTCCGTGCGTCTTGCACCCATGAACATGAGCACTAGGCCAGCAGGACGTGCGCACAGGCAAACATCCAATCGAGCAAGGGAGCCCATGTTCATGCCCTAGTT
>NW_019014536.1:246862-259738 GCF_000150535.2 Carica papaya
GGACTCGTGGCGTACCATCTCGCTCTACCTCCAGAGTTTGCGGGTTTCCATAATATATTTCACTACTACTTGGGAAGTTTTTATGGATGCTTTCTTTGATAACTTCTTCCCTGCTTATGTTCGAGACAAAAAAGAGGAGGAATTCGAGGACCTCCCCCAAGGAAGCTTGTCTGTAACCAGATATGTATCCCGTTTTGTTCAACTATCTAGGTTTGTTCCTTTGATGGTTACCCCCAAAAGGAAAAAAGCTAACAAGTTTCTTAAAGGCCTTCGTGCCAACATTTATGACTGGGTCACGATGCTAAGACCTAGCTCATATGCGGAGGTGCTTGAACATGCCCAATTTGCAAAAGATCTTATCTCAGCCAAGTCCCAATGCTTTGCCTGAGTTTGTGCCCAACAACAACCCCAATAACTTAGAAAAAGATTGCCCGACTCAGTAAGTAACGTTCCAGACAAATGAATCATAATTACCCTTCCTCCTGCCTTGCCCCCACCTATAGCTCCACTTGCCCGAGCTAACCAATCCTGTCATCATTATTGTCACTTGCATGATGACATGCCCTGTCGGTATATCAATAACGCCTGCTATCGATGCAGAAGCACCCAACACCATATAAAAGACTTCCCTTAGTGACCAAAGGATGTAGCCCAATCTATAGCAAGTGGTCGAGTGTACCACTTAAATGAATCTGATGTCCTTCTTGCTCCTATCCTCATATAGGGTATGTTTTCTATTCATAATACTTCTGCCAAGGCTTTGATCAATACTGGTGCAACTCACTCTTTTATTTCCTATGCATTTGCTTGTAACCTAAAATTTAGACCATAAGCTTTAGGAAAAACGCTAGTGGTTGAAACTCCCTCTAAAGAACTACTAGAAGTTCATTGTGTATATAAGGATTATAGGATAAAAATTTCAGGGATAGAGGTATGTGTAAACCTGATACTACTAGATTTTATAAGATTTGATGTAATATTAGGAATGGATTAGTTGGAAAAGTATAGAGCTACAATAAACTATGAAAGTAAAATTGTAACCTTACAATCCTGGAAAAAGAAATAAAGGATGTTGTCATTTTTCTAATAATTGAATGAACAGGAATATGGACTCTGATCCTGTTGTGTGTTTCATACTAATTGTTTGTAATTCTTCGGATGTCTTTCCCATCGAACTACCTAGTCTACCTCCCCTACGTGAGGTAGAGTTCTTGATTAAATTGTTGCCTAGAACCCAACCAATCTCAAAGCTTGCATATCGCATGAGTTGCACTGAGCTAACAGGACTGGAACGTTAGCTTTCTGATCTTATCACCCAAAAATTCATTTGCCCTAGTCATTCCCCTTGGGGCGCTCCGGTGTTATTCGTAAAGAAGAAGAATGATACCCTCCGACTCTGCACGGATTACAAGGAACTCAACTGAGTAACTGTTATAAGAAAGTACCCCTTACCCCAGATCAACGATCTCTTTGATCAACTGCAAGGAGCCACAATCTTCTCTAAGATCGATCTCAGGACTGGGTATCACCAGTTGAGAGTTAAGAGAAACATTCCAAAAACTACCTTTCGGTGCATATACGATTTATACGAGTTCAGGGTGATGTCGTTCAGATTGACCAATGCCCCAACAGCCTTCATTGACCTAATGAATCGTATTTTTTGGCACGCACTAGATCGGTACGTCATTGTTTTTATTAATGACATTGTGCATTTAGTTGAAGTGTTAGAGACTCTCTGCCAAAACCAACTGTATGCGAAACTAAGCAAGTGCTCATTTTTGTTGGATCGAGTTTCTTTTCTCGGTCATGTAATCTCAAGTGAAGGAGTTTCTGTAAACCTATCCAAGGTGGAATTAGTGATCAGCTGGAGTCTGCCCACCAATGTGGTTGAGGTACGTAGTTTTCTTGGTTTAATATGCTACTACCAACGATTCATTAACGAATTCGCCAAGATTGCTACCCCTATCACTTAACTCACCATGAAGGGAGTACTCTTCATTTAGAATTAGGAGTGTAGTAAAGTCTTCATGGAATTAAAGCATCGTCTCACCTCTACTCCTGTGTTAATCCTCCCTGATGATATTGGGAGACTTCAAGCTTACTGTGATGCATCTCGTATTGGTTTGGGGTTTGTCTTGATGAGCATGGCAGAGTAGTCGCCTTTAGATCCCGATAGCTTAAAGTTCATGAGTAGAACTATACTACTCACGACCTTAAGTTGGCAGCCATTATCTTTGCCCTGAAGATATGGCGGCATTAACTGTATGGTAAGACTTTTGAAATCTACACTGACTATTAGAGTCTCAAGTATATCTTTTCTCAAAGGGAGTTAAACATGAGGCAAGGGGGCTGGATGGATCTCCTAAAGCATTATAATTTTTAGATCATTTATCACCCCTAGGAGAGGGAATGTAGTCGTCGATGCCCTAAATCAAAGGAGCCTGCTGTGCTGGCTTAAACCATGACCTCAAGTTGGAAGATGATGGACACTGTACAATCACTCTACCTTAGCTATTATGGCAAGGGCACCTATCTCACCCAGATCCGAGGCATACCGGATCTTTTTATGAAAATATAGGAAGCACAAGCCACGGACCTAAAACTCATGAAGAATCTGGGTAAGTTCACTTATGACGAATCTCTTAATTTTAGGATCTTCAATGACAAATTGTTCGGATTTTGAAATCGAATTTTGGTCTCCATTTCTATATATACAAATATACTCAAGGCCACCCATGCTTCCAAGTTATCCATTCATCTCGGAAGTACCAAAATGTATCCAAACTTGAAACAACAATATTGGTGGCCAAAAATGAAGAAGATTATAGCTAACTCCGTCTCACGATGCCTCACTTGTCAATGGATAAAGGTAGAATATCAGAGACCTGGTGGCTTACTATAGGGTCTTCTAATTCCCAAATGGAAATAGGAGCACGTGACTATGGATTTTATCATCGGATTGTCCAAGACTTGTTCTGGTCAAAATGCAATTTGGGTCATCGTGGATAGGCTTACCAAGGCTATTCATTTCCTGCCTATTTAAACCATATACTCCACTAGTAAGTTAGCTTGCCTATATGTTGATGAGATTGTTTGACTTCATGGAGTTCCCTCATCCATTGTATCCGACCGCGACCCCCAATTCCTTTCTCACTTTTGGGACAACGTTCAAGAAGCTTTGGGGTATGGGTTGTACTTCAGCACCGCTTATCATCCCCAGATGGATGGTTAATCAGAACGTATGATCCAGACATTGGAAGACATGTTGTGTGCTTGCATTCTCGACTTTGGTGATAACTGGTATGAGTATCTCCCACTTTGTGAATTGCTTATAATAACAGTTATCATTCTAGTATCGATATGGCCTCGTATGAAGCATTGTATGGAAGGTTTTGTCGTTCCCCTACTTGCTAGAGTGAAGTCGGGAACCAACACCATTTTGGACAAGACTTCATTCAGGAGACCATTGAGAAGGTCGAATCATCTGCAAGAATTTGGCAACTTCCCAAAGCCGACAAAAGAGTTACGCTGATAATCGTAGGTGACCCTTGGAGTTTGCCGTGGGAGATCAAGTTTTCCTAAAAGTCTACCCCTACAAAGGCAAGATGCGGTTTGAAAAGAGAGGTAAGTTGACCCCTCATTATGTGGGACCTTTTCTGATCATCGATCACATTGGAACTGTCGCATACCGCCTCACTCTATCCTAAGAGTTCGTGGGTCTGCATGATGTCTTCCATATCTCGATGCTTAAGAGGTACCACCCTGATCCTTCTCATGATATTCCTCGCGCTGAGGTGCAGGTACAGACCGATATGACCTATGAAGAGGTTCTCGTAGAAATTCTCAGGTGGACCAATAAGGTCTTACGTAATAAGACGATCCCTATGGTGAAGGTACAATGGTAGCATCATACCCCGAAAGGAGCAACTTGAGAGTTGGAGGACGAAATGAGAAAAAAGTATCAAGACTTATTCAAGACAAACTTGCGGACCAAATTTTTTTAAGGTGGGAGGGATGTAACACCTGCCCATCACTGTGCTAAAATGATTTAGAAACTTTATTTATTCCGGCCTTTGGCCACTTTGAACTTAATTAATTTATGCTATTTAATATTTATCATGATTCGTGATTTTGGTTGATTTTTATTTATTTAATTTTTATTTAAAATAATTTTATTTTAAATGATTTTAATTTAACTAAATTAAGTTGAAAATAAAAATTTAGAAAAAAATCGAAAAACGATGAATTGGAAAAAAAAAATCCTGTAGGAAGGCTTGTTGCTCGCACGGGTGCTTGGCATTGTGTGCCCGTGCATGCACGCACAGTGGTCACGGGATGTACACATAGCACGCACGTCACCTCTGCACGCACACACGTATGGGACGTGCACACAGTGCACATTCCCCCGCTGCATGCATGGCGCAGGGTAAGGACCTGCGTATATGTCCTGTCACGCGCAGACGGGGGGCGTCAGTGCATCACCTAGTGTGTGGACAGGCGCCACACACGGTGGGCACACCATTTGCATAGCAAGCTTGCATGGATAGGTCCTGTGCGCCTGAGGCTTGCGCGCGTGCAAGCTAGGCCCTGCATGCGCGGCATGTGGCCTATGCACCAGGAGGCTAGTCTGCAGTATGCTGGCTAGAGCACTGCAGCCTCAAGCAGTGTGCCACCGGTGGAGGAGGCCCTTCTCCCTCATTTTTCATGTCGAGCATCTTTTCTCCTATCTCTTCAACGAATTTTGCTACTTGGCGTGAATCCAACAGTTCTGAAATTCTGTAAATTGCCCTCTCCCTTCTCTTCCTCTCTACACTTCTATTCTTCTATTTTTCAAAGATTTAGAGAGAGAGAAAGAGAGAAAAAGATAGTATTCTAGTGAGAGAAGAAGAGAAAGAAAGGAGAACAGTGAGGGACAAAACATCAAGGTCTTGGTAAGGATTCTAGTATTTCTTTTGACGTCTTAAGGAGTATTTTTAGATAAACTAATTTAATATGATTATTAATTTACCTATTTTGTATGCCTCAGTATTCAAATGAGTCAAATTGTTCTTGTTTTCAAGCATGCTATGTGAATTGCAGATATTTGATGAATTTGTATGTAATAAATATAATAATAATCAGTAATAGTAAAAAGTATAAAAGAAAAGAAAAAAAAAGAGAATATATAATGAAGTCTGTGTGGTCCGAAGTGTATCTGTATTGACATGCATATTGCATCAAGTGTCTCGTTAGGCTTTTTATCTTTGAAGGGTACCTGTTCCCTTTGCCCTTCAGGGTATCCACTTCTCCCTCCCCTATATAATCTAGAAAGAAGTAAGAGGACCGCTCCTAGTGGATGACAACGTACCCTCTGATGAGAGTGGTATCACACTATCTGTAGGGGTCACCCATGGCTAAGTAATGTCGTTAATGTAGATATTTTTAGGGCCACTATAGTGATATGGTTGTGGTCATAAATTGTACCATGGTTTGGCTAGCCAGAAATGGGCCTGAGCAAATTGCTATATTTGTATTTGATCTGGTCATTCCACTCGGATAGTTGGAAATTTGTATATGTTCTCAGAGATCGAAGTTGTAACGACTTCGCGAAGCATGACATGAAAATATGAGTATTTCATGATTTATTTGGTTTTCTCTATTATATAGCATGATGTATGTTTGATGTTCTTTGTTAACATATCATTTTCTTAACAAATAAATAGTTTTCCATAATGTGAGATAGGTAAACAAGGAAGTTAAAAGGTAAGATAAAATAACTAACTTTTAAAATCTTACGATGTTAATTTAATACTATTTTTCTTACAGAGCATATGGAACTCACTCTTTCCATGCCCCCCAAATGAGAAAGAAAGTGAGGAACCGTAGGCTGACTTACCCTTGGAAGTCTATGAGGATCCCATGGATCCACAAGTCTGAGTGCATGACCGTTCCCGCACTGTGATGAGTCCAATAACATAGTGAAAGAAGCGGCTCTTATGTTTTGTATTTTGTAGCCACTTCTGGCCTCAGTATATGTATGTATTTAAACTAATATATATTTGTAAGGGATTTGTAATAATTTTGTTCCGCTGCATAAATTTTATCATGCACTCGTTATTCTAAATTTGTATCTAACACCCATTTGCCTTAATTAGCACTTGAGATGTCACACCTAGGGTTACGAGCACTGCTTTTAGGTTGTACACACTGTCGTTCGGCCGATGTGCCGCTGCCATTTGGGAGGCGTGCGTCATCCTTTAGCTGGCGTGCCCTCAGCCTTCGTGTTGATTGTCGTCATCGTCATCTTTTTGGTTGTTCGTCACTCATCATGTCATGTTAGTTAGCTTTTCCCTTGCCTTCTCCTTATAGATACGTGCTAGTTGGCAAAAATCCAACAGCCCATTTAATATATAAATAGGGGCGTCTCCTTACCACTACCTCACACCATCTTCATTTTACTTCATTTAAAAGCTTTCTAGAGAGAGAAAAAGGAAGCAAAGAAGAAAAGAAATGTAGGAAATCTACAACTTTTCGGTACGGAAGATTTGGTATTTTTTCGTACATTCTAAGGAGTATTTCTAGAATAATAAAATGAAATATTGTTTGATTAAATGAGAATGGCATGTGTATGTTTAGTGATTGTTAAAAACTTTAATTCAAATATTTTATGAGTAATGAAAAATAGTACTTGCATGATTACAAATCTTATTTACGTCCAAAATTTAATTATTAAATGATATAAAAATGATGATAGGTCATGTAATGCATGAGATGTTGTGATTCTTACATAAGAAGCATGGATATTGACCTGTTGACAAGTAAGACATTGGGAGTGTGACATCCCATATGCTATTTAAGGCAAATGGGTGTCAGATACATATTCAAAATAACAAGTGCATGATAAAATTTTATGCAGCGAAACAATTAAGACAAATCCCTTACAAATATATATATGAGTTCCAATTACATACATATAACTGAGGCCTGAAGTGGCTACAAAATATAAAAACAGAACATAAAAGAATGTTACTTCTTTCACTATGCTATTTGACTTATCAAAGTGCAGAAATAATCATGCACTCAAATTTTGTGGATACACGGGATCCTCATAGACTTCCAAGGGTAGGTGCAGTTCCTCATTTTCTTCCTCATCTATGGGGCATGGAAAGAGTTAGTTTGGTATGCTCAGTAAGAAAAATAATATTAAATTAACATCGCAAGGTTTTAAAGGTGAATTATTTTAACTTAAAAGCTTACCATTTGGCCACCTCGTAGACCTATCTTACATTATGAAAACAGTTTATTTATTTATAAAATAGTACATTAATATGAACAATCAAACATACATCCTTCCAGATAATAGAGAAAATCATATAAATCATAAAATGCTCAGATCTTCGTATCACATCCCAGGTGCTAATTAAGGCAAATGGGTGTCAAATACAGATTCAGAATAACGAGTGCATGATAAAATTTATGCAGTGGAACAAAATCATTACAAATTCCTTATAAATATATATGAGTTCCAATACATGCATACACTGAAGCAAGAAGTGGCTATAAAATAAAAAAAAAACATAAGGGCCACTTCTTTCACTATGTTATTGGACTTATCAGAGTGCGAGAACAGTCATGCAGTTAGACTTATGCTGCACAGGATCCTCATAGACTTTAAAGGGTAGGTCATCCTGCAGATCCTAACTTTCTTCCTCATCTTGGGGGGGCAATGGAAAGAGTGAGTTCCATATGCTTAGTAAGAGAACAGTATTAAATTAACATCGTAAGATTTCAAATTTTAATAATTTTATCTTACAATTTAACTTTCTTGTTTACTTATCTCACATTATGGAAAACCATTTATTTGTTAAGAAAATGATAGGTTAATACGGATAATACATCATGCTAGATAATAGAGAAAATCAAATAGACCATGAAATGCTCAGATTTTTGTATCATGCTTCGTGAAGTCGTTATAACTTCCATCTCTAAGGGTAGATACAGATTTCTAACTACCCGAGTGGAATGACCAAATCATATACAGATATGGCAATTTCTTCAGGCCCATTTCTGACTGGCCAAATCATGGTATGATCTATGGCCACGGCCATACCAGCCATAGTGGCCATAACAAATATCTACAGTCACGACATTACTTAGTCACAGGTGACCCCTACAGATAGTGCCACACCACTCTCGTCATAGGGTATGCTGTCATCCATTGAGAGCGGTCCTTTCATGTCTTTCTAGACCAGATAGGGGAGGGAGAAAGAGATATCCCTCAAAGATTAAAAGGCTAATGAGACACTTGATGCAATATACATGTCAATACAAATACACTTCGGACCATACAAGCTTCATTCAACTTTTTTTTCTTTTCTTTTATACTTTTTATTTTTACCAATTACATATTATATTTGTTTCATGCAAATTTATCAAGTGTCTGCAATTCACATAACATGCTTGAAAACAAGGATAATTTGACTCATATAAACATAGAGGCATACAAAACAGAAAAAATAACAATAGTATTAAATTGGTTTATCTAAAAATACTCCTTAAGAAATCGAAAGAAATACAAGATTTCTTACCAAAATCTTGATGTTTTCTCCTTCACCGTTCTCCTTTTTTTCTCTTCTTCTCTCACTAGACTACTATATCTCTCTCTCTAAATCTTTGAAAGGGGAGGGCAACTTATAGAGTTTTGGAACCGTTAGATTCATGCCAAGTGGTGAAATCTAGTGAAGACAGAGAAGAAAAAGATGCACAACACGACAAATGAGGGTGGGGGCCTCCTAAACTGATGATGGTGGTGTGCTGCCCAAGGCAGCAGCGGCGCACTACCGGAGGTGACAGTGCCCCGACCAGTTGCAAATAGGCTAACCTGTAGGCCTACAGGCCTCCTACCGTGGGCGTAAAGGCTAACCTGCGTGCGCGTAGGGCCTCGTTGTGCTGGGCACCGCACGCGCAAGCCCCAGGCACACAGGTATCCACACAGGCCTACTCCGTGGACGACCTGCACGAGTTGACTTGCGGACTGCCTGCCAGTGCGCGACAAAACGCACGTAACTCCTGACCCTGCGTCGTGCTCATGTCCTGTGCGTTCATGTGTGCATAAGGGACGTGCGCACTGTGTGCAAGTCTCGCGACCACTGTGAGCACATGCATGCGTGAATAGTGCCTAGCACTCGCGTAGGCAACCAGACTCCTCGCGGGATTTTTCCTGTGCAATTTTCTTCCTGATTCATCATTTTTTGATTATTTTCTTAATTTTTTTATTTCATTTAAATGAGTTAGAACAAAATTATCTAAAATAAAATAAATAAAAATCAACTAAAATTATGAATTACGAAAAATATTAAGCAGTGTAAATTAATCAAGTTTAACGCGGCCAAATGCCCCAATAAATAGGATTTCAAATCATTTTAGCATAGTGATGGGCAGGGTGTTGCATCTCTCCCAGCTTAAAAAAATTCGATCCCTAAATTTGTCTCGAATAAGTCCGAATACTTTTTCCTCATTACGTCCTCCAACTCCCACGTCATTTTTTCCGTGGTATGATGCTACCATCGTACCTTCACCATGGGAATCGTCTTGTTGTCAAGACATTATCGGTCCACTCAAGAATCTCTACAGGAACCTCCTCATAGGTCATATGAACCTGTACCTGCACCTTATCGTGAGGAATAACATGAGAAGGATCAGGAACTCTACCTTATGTGGGGGAGGTAGACTAAGAAGTTTAATAGGAAAGACATCTATAAAATTGTAAACAATTGGTATGGAACACACAGCACGATCAGCGCCCATATTCTTGTTCATTCAATTGTTAAGAAAATGATAACAATAATTTTTATTTTTTTTTGGGGATCGTAAGGTTACAATTTTACTTTCACAGTCTATTATAGCTCTATACTTTTCCAACAAGTTCATTCCTAATATTACATCAAATCCTAAAAAATCTAATAGTATCAAGTTTACACATACCTTTATCCTTGAAGTTTTTATCCTATAGTCGTTATATATACAATTAGCTTCTAGTAGTCCTTTAGAGGGAGTTTCCACCACTAGCATTTTTCCTAAAGCTTCTAGTCTAAACTCTAGCTAATAAGCAAATGCATAAGAAATAAAAGAGTGAATTGCACCAGTATCGATCAAAGCCTTGGGATAAGCATTATGAATAAAAAGCACCCTTATACTACGGGTCAAGCTATATCCTTTGGTCGTTGAGGTCAGTCCTTTATAAGGTGTTGGGTGCTTCCGCACCAATAGCAGATGTTATTGATACGCTGATAAGGCAGGTGACCATGCGAGCGACCACAATATTGACAGGGTTGGTTAGCTCGGGCAGGTGGAGTTGTAGGTAGGGGCAAGGCAAGAGGAAGGGCATCTCTGGTTCATTTGTCTGGAGAGTTACTTACTGGGTCAGACAGTCTTTTCGTAAGCTTTTGGGGCTGTTATTTGGTACGGACTCGAGTAATGTGTTAGTGCTTGGCTGAGAAGAGATCTTTGGCTAACTGGGCATGTTCGAGCACATCTGCATACAAGCTGGGTCTCAACATCGTGACTCAGTCATAAATGTTGGCACAAAGGCTCTTGAGAAACTTCTTACCTTTTTGGCTTTTGAGAGTGACCATTAAAGGGGCAAACCTAGACAGTTGAATAAAAAAAGCTGCATATTGGGCTATAGACAAGCTCCTTGGTGGAGTCTGGAATCCTCCTCTTTCTTTTGCGAACATAGGTAGGGAGGAAGTTATCAAAGAAAGCATCCATGAAAACTTCCTAGGTAGTAAGGGTAGGCAGGACTTCTTTCTTAAGTTGCCACCAGTGTCCGGTTTCACCATTTAACATGAAAGCTGTAAGAGGGACCTTTTATTCTTCGGTCAGATCTAGGATAGAGAAGAGCTTCTCTATTTGTAGGATCCAAGCTTCAGCTACAAAAGGATCAGGGCCACCTTCAAAGTATGGGGGGTTAAGTTTCCTAAACTCCACTATATTGTGGGAGATAGACCGTTCTATATTTCAAAATTCAGGAGGAGGAGGTGGATAAGGGTTGGCCTGGTTCTGTCCTACTGCTGTGGTTAATCCTTGAATGGCTCAAAAAAGTTTTATAAATTCAGCCACAGTTGGATTATCCGGGGCTTCAAGTGGTTTAGTATGCTCTATGGTCAGTCTTCCTCGTGTCATTCCTATAAGAGAAAGGAAGACATGAGTTGGAGATTTAATCTTTAAAAAGAGGACTTATTTCTTCCCTAGGTATTCTAAAAGGTTCATCTATCTAAGGCCTTAGTGCAAGGGATTTGATCCGTGAAATTCTTCTTTGATACCATTTGTGACATCCCAAATGCTACTTAAGGCAAATAGGTGTCAGATACAGATTTAGAATAATGAGTGTATGATAAAATTTATGCAGTAAAACAAAATAATTACAAATCCCTTACAAATATATTTGGGTTCCAATACATACATATACTGAGGCAAGAAGTGGCTGTAAAATACAAAACAAAACATAAGGGCCACTTCTTTCACTATGCTATTGGACTCATCAGAGTGCGGGAACAGTCATGCACTCAGACTTGTGGATTTATGGGATCTTCATAGGCTTCCAAGGGTAGGTCAGCCTACGGTTCATCACTTTTTTCTTCATTTTGGTGGGCATAGAAAGAGTGAGTTCTATAGGCTCAGTAAGAAAACTGTATTAAATTAACATCGTAAGATTTCAAAAGTTAATTATTTTATCTTACCATTTAACTTCCTCATTTATCTATCTCATATTATGGAAAACATTTATTTATTAAAAAAATAATATGTTAATACAAAAAATCAAACATACATCATGCCAGATAATAGAGAAAATCAAATAAACCATGAAATGCTCAAATTTTCATGTCATGCTTCGTGAATTCGTTACAACTTCCATCTCTGAGGGCAGATACAGATTTTCAACTACCCAAGTGGAATGATTGGATCAGATATAGATATGGTCATTTGCTCAGGCATATTTTCAGTTGGCTAAACCATGGTACGATCTTTGACCACGGCCGTACCAGCCATAGTGGCCCTTTTAGATATCTACAGTAACGACATTACGTAGCCACGGGTGACCCCTACAGATAGTGCAACACCACTCTCGTCATAGGATACGCCACCATCCATTGAGAGAGGTATTCTCATGTCTTTCTAGACTAGATAAGGGAGGGAGAATGAGATACCCCGAAGGGTAAGGGGAACAGATACCCCTCAGAGATAAAAAGCTAAATGAGACACTTGATGCAATATGCATGTCAATACAAATACACTTCGGACCAAAAAAGCTTTATTCCACTTTTCTCTTTTTCTTTCCTTTTATATTTTTTACTTTTACCAATTATATATTATATTTATTACATGCAAATTCATCAAGTGTCTGCAATTCATATAGCATGCTTGAAAACAAGAATAATTCGACTCATCTGAACATAGAGGCATAAAAAATAGGCAAAATAACAATCATATTAATTTAGTTTATCTAAAAATACTTCTTAAGACATTGAAATAAATACTAGATTCTTTACTGAAACCTTGATGTTTTCTCCTTCATCGTTCTCCTTTCTTTCTCTTCTTCTCTCACTAGACTACTCTCTCTCTCTCTCTCTATAAACCTTTGAAAAATGAAAAAATGGAAGTGTCAAGAGGAAGGAAAAGGGGAGAGAAATTTATAAAAATTTTAGAACCGTCATTTTCGTGCCAAGTGGCAAAATTCAGTGAAAAGAGAGGAGAAAAGATACTCGGCACAAAAAATGAGGGAAGAAAGCCTCTGGCACCAACAGTGGCAGTGTGTCACCCGAGACGATGGCGATGCACTACCCGAGGTAGTAGTGCCCCAGTCGCGTGTGCAGCTAGCCTATAGTGCATAGCACC
>NW_019014536.1:279199-296195 GCF_000150535.2 Carica papaya
TAGAGGCATGCAAAAAAGACAAAATAACAATCATATTAAATTTATTTATCTAAAAATACTCCTTAAGACATAAAAAATAATACAGATTCCTTACCAAAACCTTGATATTTTCTTCTTCATCATTTTTTTTTTCTCTTCTTCTCTCACTAATTTACTATCTTTCTCTCTCTCAGTAAACCTTTGAAAAATGGAAGAAATGGAAGTGTGGAGAGGAAGGGAAGGGGAAGGCAATTTATAGAATTTCAAAACCATTGCATTTTCATTAAGTGGCAAAATTCGGTGAAGAGAGAAGAGAAAAAGATTCTTGGCATAACAAACAAGGGAGAAAAATTTCTTCCACCGGCGGTGGTGGCGCGCTGCCCAAGGTAGCAGCGGCGCACCACCAAAGACAGTGGTGATGCAATGCCTGAGGTGGTAGTACTCGGCTGGCACGCTATAGGCTAGCCTACAAGCGTACAGGCCTGTTTCCACGCACGCTTAGGCTAGCCTGCCCATGCACAGGACCTAGGCTTACTAAGTGCCACGCACGTAACCTATTGCTCACAGGCCATATGTCCACAGGGCTTGTCTGCGCAGGCCTAATTCGCGGATTGCGCACATACAGTGTGCGACACCAGTCCGTGTGCAAAATGACGCACGGACGGCTGGCCAGCATGCGACAGGATGCGCACACAGGTACTGACCCCGCACCGTGCCTGCAGAGGGGACGTGCGCACCGTGCGCACGTTTTGTGAGTGCGTACATGCAGAGGGGACGTGTGCACTGTGTGCACATCCCATGCGTGCGTGCGTGCGTGCGTGCACACTGTATGCGCATCCCATGCGTGGTAGTATACAGAAGGGGCCGTGCGTGCTGTGCACATGCTCTGCGGCCACTGTGCTCACATGTGCACATGCATATTTCCTAGCACCCGCACAGGCAAATAGTTTTCTCACGGGATTTTTCATGCGAGCTGGTTTTCTCCCATTTTGCCGTTTTTTGATTTTTTTCTAAATTTTCCCTTTGAAGTAAAATAAAAACAAAATTTATAAAATTAAATTAAAATAAAATAAATAAATATAAATAAAAATATATCAAAATCACGGATATAAGGAAATGTTAAACAGCTTAAATTAACTTAAGTTTAAAGCAACCAAAGACTTAAATAAATAGAGTTTTCTAATCATTTTAGCATAGTGATAGGCGGGGTGTTAAATCCCTCCCACCTAAAAATATTTAGTCCCCAAATTTGTCTTGAATAAGTCTGTATACTTCTTCCTCATTTTGTCCTCCAATTCCCACGTCGCTTCTTCTAAGGTGTGATACTACCAATGTACCTTCACCATAGGAATCATGTTGTTACGCAAGACATTATCAGTCCACCCAAGAATCTTCACAGGAATCTCTTCATTGGCCTGTACCTGTACCTCATCACAAAGAATAACATAAGAAGGATCAGGGTGGTACTTCATGAGCATGAAGACATAAAAGACATCATGTAAGCTTGCAAACTAGTGAGATAATATGAGGCGGTAAGCCACGGGTCCAATGTGCTCGACAATCGAAAAAGGTCCCATATAACAAGGGCTCAACTTCCTTCTTTTTCCAAACTGCATCTTACCTTTGTAGGGGTAGAATTAAAGGAAAACTCCAAGGGTCGCCTATGATTTTCGGCGTAACTCTTTTGGAAGCTTTGGGTAGTTGCTAAATTCTTGCGGATGATTGCGATCTTCTCTATGGTCTCCTGAATGAAGTCTGATCCTAAATGGCATTGGTTCCCGACTTCACTCAAGCAAGTAGGGGAACAACAAGGCCTCCCATACAAAGCTTCATATGAGGTCATACCAATGCTTGAATGATAACTGTTATTATAAGTAAATTCACAAAGAGGAAGATACTCATACCAGTTATCACCAAAGTCGAGAATGCAAGCACGTAACATGACTTTCAATGTTTGGATTGTATGCTCTAACTGACCATCTATCTAGGGATGATAAATAGTGGTGAAGTACAACCCAGACCCCAAAGTGTCTTGGAAGCTGTCCCAGAAATGAGAGGTGAACTGGGGGTCACGGTTGGATATAATGGATGAGGGAACTCTATGAAGTCGAATAATCTCATCCACATATAAATGGGATAACTTACTGGTGGAGTCTGTGGTATCAATAAACAGGAAATGAGCAGTCTTGGTCAGCCTATCCACAATGATCCAAATGGTGTTTCGACTAGAACATGTCCTGGGCAATCTAATGATAAAATCTATAATCACATGCTCCCATTTCCATTAGGGAATTAGAAGACCCTGTAGAAAGCCACCGGGTCTCTAATGTTCTGCCTTTATCCATTGACAAGTAAGGTATCAGGAGATGTAGTCAATTATATCCTTCTTCATTCCTGACCACCAATATTATCATTTCAAGTCCCAATACATCTTGGTACTTCCGGGATGAATGGATAACTTGGAAGCATGGGTAGTCTTAAGTATATTGGTGCGTACTACATCAAGGACCCAAATTCGGTTCCAGAATCTGAACAATCCATCATAAGAGATCCTTAAATCAGGAGATTCATCTTAAGTGAACTTACTTAGGTTCTTGATGAGTTTCGGGTCTGTGGCCTGTGCTTCCCAGATCTTCATAAAGAGATCCAGCAAGACTCGGATATGGGCGAGGTGGGTGCCTTTACCATAATAGTTAAGGCAGAGTGATTGCACAGTGTCCATCATCTTCCAACTGGAGGCTGGCTAACACAACAGGCTCTCATTGACTTAGAGCATCAACGACTACATTCTTTCTCCTGTGGTGATAAATGATTTGACAATCATAATCCTTCAGAAGATCCATCCAGCATCTTTACCTCATGTTTAACTCCCGCTGTGAAAAGATGTATTTGAGACTCTTGTGGTTAGTATAGATTTCAAAATTCTGACCATACAGGTAATGCCACCATATTTTCAGGGCGAAATTAATGGTTGCCACTCCAGGTCATGGGTAGGATAGTTCTACCCATGAACTTTGAACTGTCGAGATCTAAAGGCGACTATTCTTCCATGCTGCATCGAGACACAACCCAAACCAATATGAGATGCATCATAGTAAACTTGGAATCTTCCCTTATTGTCCAGGAGGATCAACAAAGGGGCAGAGATGAAACAGCGCTTTAGTTCCATGAAGCTTTCACTGCATGTATAATTTCAATTGAAGGGTACACCCTTTCTGGTGAATCGAGTCATGGGGGCAAAAATTTTGGTGAATTCGTCAATGAATCATCAGTAGTAGCCTGTCAAGTCAGAAAACTTTGCGCCTTGGCCACATTGGTAGACGGACTCCAGCTGGTTACTTATTCCACCTTAGATGTGTCTATAGAAACACCTTCACTTGAGATTACATGACCGAGAAAAGAAACTCAATCCAACCAAAAGGAGCACTTGCTTAGTTTCACATACAATTAGTTTTGGTAGAGAGTCTCCAACACTTTAGCCACATATACCATGTGTTCCCCGTGGCTTTTAAAATATACTAGAATGTCATCAATAAAGATGATGATGTATCAATCTAGTGTGTGTCAGAAAATTCAGTTCATTAAGTCTATGAAAGCTGCTAGGGCATTGATCAATCCGAATGTCATCACCCTTAACTTGTACAATTCATATCTACACAGAAAGGAAGTTTTTGGTATATCTTCCTCTTTAACCCTCAACTGGTGGTACCTAGTTATGAGATCGATCTTAGAGAAGACCGTGGCTCCTTCCAATTGATCGAATAGATTGTCAATTCGAGATATGAAGTACTTGCTTTTAACAGTCACTCAGTTGAGTTTCCTATAGTCCATGCAGAGTCGTATTGTACCATCTTTTTCTTTACGAATAACGCCGAAGTGCCCCAAGGAGAATGATTAGGGCAAATGAATTTCTAGTTGATAAGATCAAAAAGCTGATGTTCCAGCTTTGTTAGCTCAGTACGAATCATCCGATACACAAGCCTCAAGATCGACTAGGTTCCAGGCAGTAATTCAATTAGGAACCACGTTGGGGAGGTAGACTAGGGAGTTCGATGGGAAAGACATCAGAAAAATTGCAAACAATGGGTATGGAACAGATAACAGGATCAATGTACATATTCCTGTTCATTTATTTTTTAAAAAAAAAATGATAACAACAACTTTTATTTCTTTTGGGTTCATAAGGTTACAATTTTACATTCACAGTCTATTATAGCTTTATACTTTTCCAACCAATCCATTCCTATTATTAGATTAAATCCTACAAAATGTAATAGTATCAAGTTTATACATACTTCTATCCCTAAAATTTTTATCCTAAGTCCTTATATACGCAATGAGCCTCTAGTAGTCCTTTAGAGGAAGTTTCCACTACTAACATTTTTCCTAAAGCTCCTATTCTAAGTTACAAAAAAATGCACAAGAAATAAAAGAGTGAGTTGCACCAGCATCGATGAAAGCCTTGGCAGGAGTATTATGAATAGAAAGCATATCCCAGATGAGAATGGGAGTAGGAAGGACTTCAGATTCATCTAAGTGGTACACTTGACCTTGTGCTATGGGTCAGGCTACATCCTTCAATCATTGAGGGTAGCTTTTATAAGGTGTTGGGTGCTTCCACACTGATAGTAGACATTATTGATATGCCGATAAGGTAAGTCACCATGCGAGCGACCACAATATTGACAAGGTTGGTTAGCTCGGCAGGTGGAGCTATAGGTGGGGTTAGGGCAGGATGAAGGGTAATTCTGGTTCATTTTTTTGGAGGGTTACTTACTGGGTTAGGCAATCTTTTTCTAAGCTGTTGGGGTTATTATTGGGCATGAACTTGGACAAAGCGTTGGTGCTTAGCTGAGATAAGATCTTTAGCAAACTGGGGATGTTAAAGCACCTCTGCATACAAGCTGAGTCTCATCATTGCAACCCAGTCATAAATGTTGGCACGAAGGCCTTTAAGAAACTTCCTATCTTTTCAGCTTTCAGGGGTGACAATCAAAGGGGAAACCCTAGATAGTTGAATAAATCGGGCTGCATATTAGGCTACAAACAAGCTTCTTTGACGGAGATCCTGAAATTCCTCCTCTTTCTTTTCTCGAACATAAGCAGGAAAAAAGTTATCAAAGAAAGATCCATGAAAACTTCTCATGTAGTAGGAGCAGGTATGATTTCTTTCTTAAGCTGTCACCAGTGTTCAGCTTCCCCATTTAACATAAGGCTACAAGAGAGAATTTTTATTCTTTGATCAAGTCTAATACAGAGAAGAGCTTTTCTATTTATAGGATCCAAGCTTCAGCTACTAAAGGATTAGGGCCACCTTCAAATTGTGGGGGGTTAAGTTTTCTAAACTCTATTATCTTGTGGGAGATAGACTGATATGTGTTTTAGAATTTGGGGGCAGGGGGTCGACAAGGGTTGGCCTGATTTTTGTCCTACGGTTGTAATTAATCCTTGAATGGCTTGAAAAGTTCTATAAATTCAGCCCTGTTTGGATAATTCGGGGCTTCACGTTGTTCAGTACGCTTTACGGACGGTATTCCTCACATCATTCCTACAAAAGAAAGGAAGATACGAGTTGGAGGTTTAGTTTTTTGAAAAGAGAATATTTTTCTTCCTTAGATACTCTAAAAAGGTTTATCTATCCTAGGCCTCAGTGCGAATATTTGTTTTATGAAATTCTGCTCTGATACCACCTATGACATCTCAGGTGCCAATTAAGGCAAATAGGTGTCAAATATATATTCAGAATAACGAGTGCATGATAATATTTATGCAGCAAAGTCAAACGTTAATAAATCTCTTATAAGTATATATAATGTTCCAAATATATATATCACTAAGGCCAGAAGTGGGAACAAAATACAAAACATAAGGGCCACTTCTTTAACTATGATACTGGAATTCATCAGAGTGCAGGAATAGTCATGCACTCAGACTTGTGGATCCACCGGATCCTCATAGACTTCCAAGAGTAGGTCTACCTACAGTTTCTCATTTTTTTCCTCATCTAGGGGGGAATGGAAAGAATGAGTTCTGTATACTAAGTAAGAAAAATAGTATTAAATTAACATCGTAAGATTTTAAAAGTTTATTATTTTATCTCACCATCTAGCTTCCTTGTTGACTTAACACATCATTAGAAAATGAAACCATTTATTTGAATATCAAAATAGTACGTTAAGACAGAAAAATCAAATATACACATATCGTGCCAAATAATAAAGAAAATTAAATAAATCATGAAATGCACAGATATTTCGTGTCATGCTTCGTGAAGTCATTACAAACATCCATCTCTAAGGGCAGATATAGATGTTCAATAACCCAAGTGGAATGACCAGATCAGATACAGAGACGACATTTTACTCAGGCCCACTTCTGGCTGGCCAAACCATGGTACGATTTCTAAACACGGTCGTACCAACGATAATGGTCCTAATAGATATCTATAGTTACGATAATACTTAGCCACGAGTGACCCCTATAGATAGTGCGATAACACTCTCATCAAAGGGCATGTCGTCATCCGCTAGGAGCGATACTCCTACGTCATTCCAAACAAGATAGGGGAGGGAGAAATAGATACCCGAAGGGCAAGGGGAACAGATACCCCTCAGAGATAAAAAGTATAACGAGACAGTTAATGCAATATGCATATCAATACAATCATACTTCGGACCACACAGGCTTCATTCTACTTTTTTCTTTTTCTTTCTTTTATTATTACAGACTACATTTTACATTTATTACATGCAAATTCATCAAGTGTCAATAATTCACATAGCATGCTTGAAAATCAGAACAATTCGATTAATTTAAACAAAGAGGCATGCAAAACAGACAAAGTAACAATTATATTAAATTTATTTATCTAAAAATACTCCTTAAGATGTCGAAAGTAATACTAGATTTCTTACCGAAACCTTGATGTTTACTTCTTCACCATTTTCCTTTCTTTCTCTTCTTCTCTCACTAATTTACTATTTCTCTTTTTCTCTCTAAACCTTTGATCAATGGAAGAAATGGAAGTGTGGAGAGGAAGGGAAGGAAAAGGGTAATTTATTAAATTTTAGAACTGTTGGATTCGAGCCAAGTGGTGAAATTCAATGAAGAGAGAGGAGAAAAGATTCTTGACTCAGAAAAAAAGGGAGGAAAATTTCTTCCACCAACAGTGGCGATGTGCCGCCCAAGTAGTGGCGGTGCGCTTCCCAAGGTAACTACGGTGCACTCCCTGAGATGGCAGTGCCCGGTCGGCATGCTGCAGGCTAACATATAGGCGCATATTCCTGCTTCTGCGCGTGCAGGGCCTAAGCAAACTAGGCACCGCACGCGCAGCCTATTGCGTGCAGGCCCCAGGTACAAAGGGTCTTTTAGGTTAGGCCTGCTGTGCAGACGGCATGCGCACAATGTGCGGCACTAGTTCGTACATGAAGTGACACGCAGACAGCCCTCTTACGCATGAGAGGACACCTGCGTATGTCCTAACCCCGCATCGTGCATGCGAAAGGGTTGTGTGCGCTGTGCGCAAGTCTAGCGCGCGCGTGCGAAGGGGACATGCGCACATGTCCCGTGCATGCTAGTGTGCAGATGGGTCTTGCGCGCTATGTGCTCGCCCCACGGCCACTATGTGCACATGTGCGCGCGCACAATGCTCAGCACCCACGCAGGCAAACAGTTTTCTCGTGGAATTTTTCTTGCAAGCTGGTTTTCTCCCATTTCGCCGTTTTTCAATTTTTTTCTAAATTTTTCCCTTTGAAATAAAATAAAAATAATTTAAAGTAAAATAAAAACAAAATTAATAAATAAAAATATAAATATATTAAAATCACAGATATCGAGAAATGTTAAACAGCGTAAATTAACTTAAGTTTAAAGTGGCCAAATGCGCAAATAAATAGAGTTTTCTAATCATTTTAGCACAATGATAGGTGGGGTGTTACAATTTGATTGAGTAAGGAGTGGTCAAGGTCAGATAAATTCAAATAAGCTTTTTTGTACCATACTACAATCAGGCTTCTTTTTACTCACATTTCTCACCTCACCTCTTTCTCCTTTACATAAAAATTCTCGTGATAATTTCATAAAATAAACACAATATAATAATTTAAAATAAATAAATAAATAAAAACCCCAACATTATGCATAAATTTTAAAACATAATTTAAATAGTTAATGATCTCATACTCGAATAAATATAGTTTTTACACAATAATTAAGCTTGAAGGTTCTGGGGTGTTACAGTTATCTTATTGAGTCTCTGCTCGAGAAGGTGACCCGTTGGTGAAGTTCAGGTGTAATGGCTTCTATAGGCCGGGAAAAGTTATTGAACCCCCACCAGGTTCTGATTACATGATTATTTGTAAATCTGAAATAGTAAAGAAGAAGATGAAAGAATTGAAAATATGTTTGATCATTATCACTGGGGTTTTATAGACTGGTAATAGGGTTCCCTTTGATGAGAGTGGATTTGATGTGAGCAAGGATAGAGAAAATAATTTCTCTAAAGAGAGAATCAACCAAGAGAGGAGACTTCTTCCTAAATCATATGATATCTTAAAAAAAGAGAAAATCAAATATCATTCCTTAAAGAACTAAATCTCACGATTTTGGAAAGATATCGGTGGCCTCTTTTCTCTTTTAATGGCCTGTCTTAATTATCCATATTTCCCTTAATTCCTCCACAATTAATCAAAATATTCTCATTTAGAAAGAGAATATCCTATCTAGTCTATTATAGTCAAAATCTTCTTTATTTTTATTATTTTTTCATTTAAGATGAAATTTAATTTTCTTGTAATTTCTTCCATTAATTTAAGAGATTTATTTACTTGTGATGCACATGACCTACTCTATAAATAGGTCTTCAATTCATAATTGTAAAGAATAAAATTTGAGAATAATAAAAATATGAAGTTTTAGTTTTCAACTAGTTAGGTTTCTTCAACCTTCTTATTGAATGGGAATTGATTCAACTTATCAAGGTAAATTCTTGTAGAGTTTTATCAATTTTCTTTCAAATTGATTTCTAACTTATCAAGTTTATACTTGTGGCATTTTTAATCAATTCAAACTATCCCAATTATCTTGGTTGATATTTACGTGTTGAATGTAGTTCAAGTAGGGGGGATTTGTTGAGAGTTTTATAATTCTGAATACTAATGTTATATGCGAAGTTTTTGATCACGTTAGTTTATCTTGGGTTCCGTACTAGGATTAGTGATTGATTATAGGGCCTTAAATGGTAAAGTACGGTTGTTGTCATTAGTCTTCACTGTTATTATAGGGGACATAGAGACAAGTACTGCCATGGTCATTAGTTTCCACTCTGAATTATAACATTGAAATTGATCTGTTTTCCAATTCACAGTGGTAGTTGGGGATGTGTTCTACCATTAGCTAATATAAGTTAGAATGATTAAAATATTTAAAATCTATTAAAACAATCACATCATTTATTGAGATTATTGATTGTTGTTTATACATATTACCATTATTTAACTATCCCCCTAATAACTAGGTGTTTATTTTCTGTCGTAGTATATGGAACTATGTATGCTTTGTATTGTTTTCTTTTTACTCTTGCTTTACTATTATTGGTTTATTTTCCATTAGATATGTTTCTCATTGTTCCACTTAACAACTTATGATTTGAAAAGGATTTTTGATCAGATACACTGTTTTTTAAAATCGATGCTTTCAGAAATACTTTAATCAAGTCTATTATAGCTTCGTCCAATGGTAAGTTCATAATGGCGTGTTTTGAAACTAATCAACTTTTAAGAACCTTGGTAGTGAAGTTTCAATACTATTTCTTTTACTGAGTTTATTGGGACTCACCGAATCCATGTCCCCCTCATATAATGTTAGAAGTGACAATTCACTCGCTGAGTTGCCCATTAAATCCTATTTGGATATGTTCTAAGATCTTTCGAAGAATTTTGAGTGCATTATTTGTTCATACTCTGATGAAACACCTTTGTAATGAAAAAAATGGCTCTTTATAACTTTTTTGTATATATGTATTTCAGCAGCCATCTTCTTAGCCTCAGGTGTATTTGTGACATCCCAATGCTAATTAAAGCATAAGGGTGCCAGATAGAGAAACAGATTATGAGTACATATAAGATAAATGCATGCAGTGGAACAAATAATTACAATCCCTTACAAAATAATAATAGAGTTCCATACATCATTGAGGCATAAAAAAATTAATTGCCAGGGATGATACTTTTTGCTGAATATATATATATATATACATGTTTCTATTTCATGCAATCGTATCTGTTCTGTTATCAGGCACCCTTTATCCCATCAGGTATCAAGATGTCACAGTTGGTATCAGAGCATGATTCTCGGAAACATCCCTTATACTAAGGTCTAAGGTTTAGATTTAGAAAATTAGGAAATTCTTAGAACTAGAAATAATCTTTTACAAACTAGAAAACAACTTCGTTTCTAAACCTTTGTCTCCCTTCTGTAGGCAAAAAATAACTCAGGGGAGACTCTCGCAAAATGACCGAATACACAGGATGCTCCAACTTGAGTTTAATTTACAGAACTATTTTTAGCCATTCAATGTTTAATCCCCACTATGGGCCACAACCTTGCCCCTAATGCCAACTACCTACCTCTTGTAAATAACCATCATCCAATTGATCGTGCCATCTCTAAAAATATCTCAAAATTTAGGAGACTAAACCCTCTTCACTTTGATGGTGGACCTGATCCAATGGGCGCCGAAGCATGGATAATGTAGATTAAGAAGTTCTTATTTGTCTTGAAGCTCACCAAAGAGTAAAAGTTCTTTTGGTAGCCTTCATGTTCACTAGAAAGGACAAACATTAGTGGCGTTTGAAGAAAGATGCACTGCCGACGACGACTACCTAGGATCATTTCATGGATTCTTTTCTCTAGAGCTTCTTCCTAGTTTATGTCTAGAAGAAAAAAGAAGAAGAGTTCCAAGACTTATGATAGGGAGCATGACACTCAATCAGTATATTGCTAGGTCTATCCAGTTGTCCTAGTTTTCCCATGAGTTCATAGCTAATGAAAGCTGGAAAGCTCGAAAATTTCTAAAAGGCCTTAGGGCAGATATCTATGTTGAGGTCTTTGAGCATGCTCAATTGGCTGAGAAACTCCTTACAGCTTGTTACAGGAATATCAACCATGTTCGAGTGGAACAACAATAAAAGTGACCTAGAATAGGTCTTGTCGTAGGTACTACCACACCTCCACCTCCTAGTAATTATGTTCAACCTACTTAGATATGCCAGCATTATAGACATAATCAGTGTAATCATCCCTAATATCGACTGTACAATGTCTACTATAAGTGCAGGAGCACACAACACTTTGTGAATGTCTCGAGAAATTGTAGGACACTACTAGATTGGTTGCTTAGGGAAGAGTCTTCCATCTTACCAAGCCTGGTGCCTTGGTGACACCGATTATCATTCAGGGTAGGCTTTCTATTCATAATTCTACCACATGTGCTTTGATTGATACTGGTGATACCTATTTTTTTGTGTCATGTGAGTTTGCTAAAAATTTAAAAATTAAATCAGAACCTTTAGGACAAACTTTAGTTGTTGAAAAACTCTATAGGGGACGCCTAGAAGCCTATGTCGTATATAAGAATTGTAAATTGAAAGTTTCAATTTAAGAACTAACTATAGACCTTATACTCATATTTTTCTGGGTTCGATGTAATATTGGGTATGGACTGGTTAGAAAAACAATGTGCTATCATTGATTATGGTTATAAAACTATAACACTCCATTTTCCAAAAAAGAAATAATCCTAGGACTATAGAAAGCCTTTTTTTGGTAAATGAATGATATTTTTAATATTAAAAATTTAAATGCGTTTTAATATTTGCATAACAAAGATTTTAAAGATTTAAGATTGCCTGGCTTTTTTAACCTTTGTGATATATAAGCACATGGATTCTAAGCAGTTAATGCAGACGATCCATATCATATGTAACTTCCCATATGTTTTTCCTACAGAGCTACTAAGTCTATGACCTAAGGGGAGATCCAGTCCTCTATTGACCTAATCCCAAGGACACAGCTTATCTCCAAGACCTCCTATCAAATGGGCCAAACAGAACTTCTAGAGCTAAAATGTCATATCACAGCATTGAGGGAAAAGAAGTTTATCAAACCAAGTCATTCTCCTTATAGTGCTCTAATTTTGTTTGCTAAGAAGAAGGACAGGACCCTAGGTTGTGTATTGACTCTAAAGAACTCAAACAGGTGATAATCAAGAGTAAGTATCCATTATCCCATATTTATGAACTGTTTGACTAGTTATAGGGTGTATCGGTCTTTGGAAAGATTGATCTCAGGTTGGGCGGTTAAGGCCAAAGACATTCCTAAAATGGCATTTTGTTATGGGTATAACTAATTTGAATTTAGGGTCATGCCTTTTGAGTTAACCAATACCCCTTCAGTGTTTGTACATTCTAGTGTATTCCAAGGACCCTCAAGAACATGTTGTCCACCTAACTTAACTCCTAAGTACTCTTCGATAGCACTGACTCTATGTCAAGCTCAATAAGTGCTCTTTCTAGTTGGACTAGATTTCTTTTCTTGGTCGTATGGTTTCTAGTGATGGAGTTTCTATTAACTCATTAAAAATCAAAGCTTTAATAAATTGGAGCCGAACAACAATTGTCACATAAATCCATAGCTTGTTGGGATGGGTGGGATATTATCAATGCTTCATTGAAGGCGTCCCTTGCATTGCAGCTCTCTTGACCTGCCTCACCGGAAAAAGGTGTTATTTTTTATTAAGACCTCAAATGTAAGGAAAGTTTTATCAAACTCAAACGTCGACTTACCACTACCCCGATGTTGATTCTTTTTAACAATATCAATTGATTCAAGTTTTCTATGATGCGTCTCATATTAGTTTGGGATGCATACTCATGCAGCATGATCAGTTATAGCATATGGTTCGAGCCAGTTAAAACTGCATGAATGAAACTACCCCCCTCATGACCTTGAGCTTGACGCCATAATCTTTTCCCTTAAGATATAGCATCACTACCTATACAATCAAACTTTTGAAATCTACACTAATCACAAAATTCTGAAGCATTTATTTTTCCATAGAGGGTTAAACATGAAAAAGAAGTGTTGGATAGACCTCTTAAAAGACTATGACTATAGGATCCTATACAACTCATATAAGAGTAATGTAGTCGAGGATACCCTTAGTTGAAAAAACTCAGTCATGTTGGCTCAGTTGATGGTTTTTATCTTGAGGATATTCGAGGTAATTCAAGGACTCCAACTGAATCATTACAGGGAAGGTGCATACCTTACCAAATTCGGATCCAACCCACTCTGTTCATGAGAATTTATAAAGCCCAGTCTATGGATCCTCAAATTTTAAAGCACATAGAAAGTTTGCATCAAAGGAACCTTGTGACTTTAGAATAGCAGACGATTGACTTTGAAGATTTTGAGATCGAGTAAAGGTAACTAGTAACCCCAAGCTTAGATTGGATGTTCTAAAGGAAGCCCATGCATCCAATTTATCTATCCATCCTGGATTTTAGGCTCTATTTCTAATGGCCTGACATAAAAAAGGATATTATTGAATTTGTCTCCCGATGTCTTACTTGCCAACAGATCAAGGCAGAATATTAGAGACCCAGTGGCCTTCTGTAGGCTCTCCCCATCCCATAATGGAAATTGGAGCATGTGACTATGGACTTTCTCACGAGTTTGCCGAGAACTAGTTCATGCCATAATGCTATTTGGGTTATTGTTGGTAGGTTGATTAAATTTACCAATTTTCTTAGAGTCAAGACTACTTATTCAACCACAAAATTGGCCAGATTGTATGTTGAGGAGATTTTCAGACTCTATGGTGTCTTAGCTTCTATGGTTTCAAATAGGATCCCTATCTTACTTCTTGATTTGAGATAATTTCAAAGAGGCTCTTAGCTCCAGCCTTTACTTCAGAACAACCTACCATCCACAAATTGATGGACAGTCTAAACAAACTATTCAGACATTGGACAACATATTGCGTGTCCGTGTACTAGATATTAGAGGACATGCTTACAACAACATCTATTATTCTAATATTGTTATCGCTCCATATAAAACTCTTTATGGATGCCCTTTTGATCCCCTACTTGTTGGAATGAAGTTAGGAACAAGTGTCTCCAAGGAATGGATTACGTTCAAGAGATTTTGACGAAGTTACCATCATTTATAAGAATCTCATTATCGCTCAGAGTCACCAGAAGAGTTATATTGAGAACAAAAGGAGAGCTTTGGAATTTGCTATTGGTGACCATGTTTTCCTCAAGATTTTTCCATATGAGGGAAAAATGCAGTATGGGAAGAGAGAAAAATTAAGTCCTCATTTTGTTAGACCTTTTGAGATTTTGGAGTGTGTAGGCCCTATGGCATATTGTATTGCTTTACCCCCTAAATTCTCCTACCTACATGATGTTTTCCATGTCTCCATATTCAGGAGGTATCACCATGATTCTTCTCACATCATCCCGCATCAATAGACCCCAGTCCGTTCGGACATGGCTTATGTAGAATACCCTATCGAGATCTTTGATCGAGTGGAGAAGGTTATGAGGAACAGGAGAATTCCAATGGTCAAGGTATTATGGCAGCACCATACTCCTAAGGAGGCTACACAGGAACTAGAAGACGAAATGGGGGACAAGTATCCCAAGTTATTTTAAATTTCAAATTTTAATGACCAAATTTTTATAAGGTAGGAAGGATGTAACCCCCTGGACCCTCTATATTTAGATGTCATGTTTTTAAAATTCATATTTTTATAATTTGCTCTTTTTTAACATTAATTTTAATTTTATCAGCATTTAAAATTATATGCATGACTTTATTTTTATTTTTATTTTAATTCTATTTATTTTTGCACTAAATAATTGAGAAATTTTCAAAAAAAAATAAAATAAAGCGTGAAATTGAAAAATCGGAGGGGAAACTCGCTAAACCATAGGAATAGCTTGCAAGCCCACACCCACGATCTTGCACCCGTGAGCCCTCGCCTGTGACCCAGCGATGTGAGAATGCGCGCACACGCCCACACACATCCATGCATGTATGCCAAAGTTGTCGCGTCAGGCCGCGGAAGCCTGCGTCCTGCACCGACTATCCTATTGGCTATCTTATTAGCCTACAACGCATGGCTCTGCGTGCGCATATGTCACTTGAGTGATCGATTGATGAACGATCTATCCCGTCCATCAGTCACCTCTACCCAGCAAGGCATACATGACCACCACGTGGTGCACATGCACGTAGCATGAGGGTGGCCAATCGTCTAGTTGGCCGACCGGCAACCACTGTTGGCTCTTCGATCCAATGATCCCCATTCTTTTGGAAAGCCTATTTAAAGGCCCTCTTTGCTTCCTTCTCTTCATAAAATTTCTACTTCTTCATTTTCTAGAGGGAACTTGATGAAAATTATGAGTGAATTAAGAGAAATTGGAAATTCGATTTCCTTCATACGATTCACAAATCACCGAGCAACCTTTCAAACTTTCCCTGTTAGGACTTCAAAAAGCCTAAAGGTTTCGATAAGGAATTTCTTAGTATTTTCTCATACATTTCTTAATGAATTTGCAGATAATTAATCTACGACTACCGAGTTTTTTTAAATGTATGAAAATGAATATTGTTTATAATCCTAACTTATTGAATATTTGATATGATTGGATATATGTTTTTGAGCTTCTTTAAAATGAAAATGCATGTTTAAGATCAAACTCTAAAAAATACTAATGTGTATGTGTAGATTTAGCCCTCTACCTTGCCTTTGGGTGATGGCAGAGAAGGTTATCTTATTGAGTCTCAAATCGAGAAGGTGACCCGTTGGCAAAGTCTAGGTGTAAAGGCCTCTGTAGGCCATGATAAGTTATTGAAACCCCACAGGGTTCTGATTGCATGATTATTTGTAAATCTGAAACATTGAAGAAAAAGAGAAAAGAATTAAAAATCTATTTGACTGTCATCACTGGGGGTATCTGAATCTTACTAAATTGGTCGTTGATGAACCACTCCCTGTGACTAGTACTGGCATCCCTTCTGATGAGAGTGGATCTGCGATTGATTGTAGGGGCCATAGTGGCGATGTATAGTTGTGATCATTAGTCTTCATTGTTATTGCAGGGGTCATAGTGGTGAAGTACGTTTGTGGTCATTAGTTTCCTCTTTAAATTATCTGACATCAAAATTGATCTATTTGTCCATTCACAATGGCAATTAGGGATCCCTTCTGCCCTAAATTAATATAAGTTAGAACGGTTTAGTGCGAAAATATGTAAAATTCACGAAAACTATCTCACCATTTATTGAGATTATTGATTATTGTTAATGCATGTTTCCTATGTGCTTATTTTATTCTGTCATGCTATATAGAACTATATATGCTTTGTATTGTTTTCTTTTCCCTTTTGCTTTACTATTATTGGTTTATTTTTTGTTACATATGTTTCTCACTATTTTACTTAGAAACTTATGATTTGAAAAGGATGTTCAATCGGATAGACTATTTTTTGAAAAGCCAATATTTTTTGGAAATACTTTAATCAAGTTCGCTGCAGCTGCATCCAATGGTAAGTTCATAATGGTGTGTTTTAAAACTAATCAACTTTTCCAGTTTTAAGAAGAGATATTTGTCTTGCCGGACATATTAAGCAAAAAAAGATGCGTTTCTGTGCGATTTATGCGAAACCAGCGATAAAAAATGGCAAACCATTTTCATTTAAAGAAGAGGAAGAAGGGTAAACGAAGAAAAGAGAAATCATCAATGGCAGATTGGGCGTTATATCCATTTCCTTCCATGGTTTCCCATACACGTTCTTCCCCTTCTCTGTAGTGCACTTCATGGAATGATTAAAAGATTGATAACGTTTACAAATTCCAAGCAATAAAACAAGCAGAAAAATCCTCAATGACTTGGGAAGTTATGTTGGACATTAAAACGTTGGCAAAGTTTGCACCAGCCTCAGGT
>NW_019014536.1:304012-315273 GCF_000150535.2 Carica papaya
TACAAGGGAAGGATGCAGTTCGGGATGAAAGAAAAGTTGAGTCCTCACTATGTTGGACCTTTTGAGATCATGGGACGTGTAGACCACGTGGCATACAGGCTAAAATTTGCCCAAGAATATGAAGCCCTACGCGATGTTTTCCATGTCTCCATGCTTAAGAAGTATCACCATGATCCTTCTCACATCATTCTGTGACCAAGGGTTCTTATCTGTATGGATATGGCTTATGAGAAGTATCCCATGGAGATCATCAATCGAACGGAGATGGTTCTACACAATAAGAGGATTCCTATGGTCAAGGTGCTATGGCAGCACCACACTCCGGAGGAGGATACGTGGGAAGTGGAAGAAGAAATGTAGAATTAGTTTACTGAATTATTTTAAAAATTTATTCAAATTTAGAGGACTAAATTTTTATAAGGTGGGGGATTGTAACACCTCAAACCTTTGTACTTAATTTTATTGTCAAACTCTATTATTTTGAACTTCATAGTAATTTAAATTTTATCAGTATTTTATCTTTATTAATTTATTTATTTTCTTCTAAAAATATTTTTAAATATTATTTTTTAGATGTTTTTAGGAAAGATAAGAGAAGAAAAGAGAAGAAAAAGAAAAGGAAGAATAAAAAAAAAGAAAAAGAAAAACTCAAAAGCACGTAGAAGAAAGCCGCAAGCACTGCACGCAGTCTTAGCCCACAGGCCCGCATGCTAATAGCCGAAGCACTGGCACTGTGAGCGCGTACACCGCGTCGTGCACCTGTGCGTGTGGCATGGTAGCAAGTGCTGTCAACTGCAGGCCACCATGCACAACATGACCAGCTATTGCGTCTTGTGTTCCTCTATGCCGAGCAGGTCTCATGCCAACCACTTGCTCCATGTGTCCTTCTTTGATTTCTGCCACTTTGCGCACATCCAAAGCCCTTTTTTTTTCCTATTTAAAGAAGCCTTCTACCCTTTAATTTTCCCACCATCTTCCCTTTGTTTCTAGCAAAGTTTAGAGAGAGAAAGAAGTGGAAGTAAGTAACAAATCTCACAATGCCCTTGTAACATCTCACACATTTGTGCTTCATGCGATATTAAGACTTTATTTTATTCTGCTCATTGGACATTAAACTTTCGTGGTGTAATATTATTTTGTTTTATTTTATTTTTGAATTTCTACTATTTTCCTTAATTTATCAAAAAATTTATTTTAATTTATTTTACATTAAAAGTGTTGAGGATTTAAAAAAAAGAAGAAGAAAGGATGGAGAATGTCGTGGGAAAGCCAACCCATGTGGACATGCATGTACACTCGTGCGGAAACACCTGTGCGCCATGCGCCCACGTGCACACGCACTAGGCTAACAAGACGAGTGCGCAGACACACGTTCCATCAGCTGGGCGCCCATGCTATGCCCAGTCTGTGCACGAATCCTGGTCACAAATGCATATGTCAGGCATGTGGCTTAGTGCCCGACTTACAAGCGCAGATCCTGTGCGCAGACTTGTCACGTCAAGTGCGTAGCTCCATTTGCGCCTGCACAACGTGATAGTGCAGGCTCAAGCCCTGCGCGCCACCCTCTTAGGAGCCGTGCCTCCTCCTTGGTCGGCAGATGCAGATGATGTAATGATGACATCATCAGTTTTTTTCTCCTAAAAAATTTGGGACAGTTGCCACAAATTTAAGGACTCTCTTCTTTTATAAATAAGGGCTTTCCCCACCATTCTTCATCACATATTTTCACCCTCAAAGACCAAAATTCTAGAGTGAGAAAGAAGGAAAAATAATAGAAGGGGACTAGCTTACAAAGAGTGTCGGTAATCGGTAAGGGATTCAATATTTTTTTGTTCATTCTAAAAGGCATTTCTAGAAAAACATAGAAGTGAATATAGATTTTATTACCTGATTTGTGGAATGATTTTGAGGGTGTGATGAGTTATTTCTTATAACGTTGTTTTAAATACATGCATTGTAAATGCTTACACTATTATGTCATGAAAAAATTAAAATGCGATTGAAACAAAAAAGGATTATATGAAATTGTGACATGGCATGGAAATCATGAATTCCATATGAGGTATAAATTAATTTCTTCGACTATTTTATCTACTTTTGTTACCCCCACCTTGTATAGAAAGATGTGAGATGATTACTCCCTATGGATGACAGCGGGAAAATGCATAGGAAATTTTAGGACCACTATGGCAAAGTACAGCTGTGGTCATAGTCTTTAGGACCACAGTGATTGACACGACTATGGTCATAGATTGTGCTATGGTGTGGCGAGCTTCAAATAAGCTATGATGTGGCAAGCTACAAATCAGTTATGGTCTAACGAGCCGTAAATCTGCTATAGTTGAGTAAGGCATAAATTATTGTTACTATCACCATAGTGGTAGTTGGGAGTCTATATTAGCTAGAGGATAAAATGTCATAACAGTTTCTTGTGAAGTACACTAAAAGACTTAATAACAGTGATTATATTGATTAATTTGATTTTCTCTATTGGTGTGTTATCTGTATTATTACATTGTCATAATGATCTTAATATTTCTAAATAAATGTTTTTCTTACATATTTTTACTCTCACGGAATGTTGTAAATGGTAAATGGCAAAAAGATATTTCTTAAAATGATTACAATTTTATAAAATTCTTAATTATGTCGATTTAATGCTGTATACCTTACTAAGTTTCGTAAAACTCACTTTTATCTATGCTGGGCCCTTCCAGATGACTTCAAAGATGAGGTCCGCTGAGTTACCTCTTGAAGCTTGCCTGATCTCGTGGATCCATGATCGTTGATAAGCACTCTGATGAGTCCATTTACATAGTGAAGAAGTGGCCTTCTTTTATATTTTGTTGCCACTTCTGGCCTCAGTTGTATATGTAATTGAGAACTCATATATATTGTAAGGGATTTGGTATTGAAAACAATTTCTACTGCATATATTCCAGTTAAATGGACTCATATTCTGTGTTGGTATCTTGCATTCTTATGCTGTAATCAATATTGGGGATGTCACAACCCTTTTCTTCTTCACCCGAAAGACAAATCAAGTTACAGTTATGATAAGGATTCTTTAGTACTTTTATCTTCATTTCCAAGTGCATTTCTAGTTAAACTAATTTGTGATATTGATGATGTGATGAATGGTTTTCTTCACTTTTTTGGTGATCATTTGTTTGAATATGAATATGTGATGGATTATACAAGATGATGGTGCTATATATTGATTTAAAATGCATGTGAGACAGACCCTTTGTCTTACTCTTGGTAATGGCAAAGAGGGTTCTTTTAAGGAGTTATGCTCCAAAGAATATCCCGGTGGTCAAGTTTGGGTAAAATAGGCTGTTGTCCAGATATGTTGTTAAAACCCACCAGGTTCTGAATATGAAACGTTATGAATACATGATGGATCTTAGTATGTGATTATTATAAATAAATATTGAGTATGAAAGAAAAAAAGATGAAAATTCATTTGACTGTTATCTTTGAGGGGTTTCTATTCCTCTCTCCTCTAAATATGATATGTTAGTGAACCACTCCCTATGAATGATTGAAATTTTCCTTTAATGGAGAGTAGATTCGCGATATGATTTGTAGGGCCACAATGGCGACGAACGGTCGTGGTCATAGATTATACCCATATCATTACGGAACTAACCCAATATTGTTATAGAATTGACCCAATATTATTATGGAATTGATCCAATATTGTTATGGAACTAACCCATTATCATTATGGAATTGTCCCAAAATGGGAATTGAACTTTAGAACGGGAACCACTATGCCCTCAGTAGATGTACATTAGAATGGTTTCTCATAAAGGTCAGTAAAAGACTTAATAAAACACAAATATGATTGAGAATATTTATTTAGAAACTGTATGGTTAATTTATATGATGATTCTTCTAATTATCCTACCCTTGCTAAAATCTTGGTTGGTTCAACTAGTTTCTATTGCAATGTTTGCTTATTATTGGTCCTATACTTTCCCTGCCTTAACTATCTAATATTCTGATAGTGTTCATTTGTTTCTATAAGTAAAATAATGAACTTTTCAAAGTATTTGAAATGAGCTCATCCTGTGGAGACTTTGAAGATAAGTTATTTAATTAAGGAAAGTTGTTTGTTCTTAAAGGTTAATTACTTTTTAAAACTTAGTGGTGTGGTTTAAATACTATTTCCCTTATTGAGTTTACATAAAACTCACCTCTAATCATTATCCTCCCAAATGATGGAAGTGATAACTTGTTCCCTAAGTTGCCCCTTGAAGATGTTCTAGATCCTTTCTTGGATCCCTATGATGGTTACGAGTGCTTTATTTTATCTAAACTTTAATGACACTTTTGTAACTATTTAGATAAATCTTATAATGTATATTCTTTTTTTGGTAGCTAATCTTTGGCCTCAGGTGTAAAATAAATCTTTGATTTTTATGTTCAGAATTTCTATTTTTTTGCTTAAGTGTTAAACTAGTTATTTACACTTGTATTGGTTTCTATTAACAAACTCCCCTTTTACCCCACTAGGTATCTGGGGATGTTACACTTTGGGCCACCTTGGGTTGGGCCATAAAATGGGCTTTTCGTCTTACCTTGTACTTTTTCAAGCCCATAAAGCATTACTTAGGCTTTAAGTTTCCTTTGGACAAACTTGGCCCACTTCTTGGAATAGTCCCATTTAGGAAAGTAGTCAAGGATGGAATTACTTTCATTTTTAGGATGCCCAAGTTTAGGAAACTAGAACTTACTTTCCTGTTCAGGGCATTCTCGTTTAGGAAACTACACATTACTTTCTTGTTTGAGCCGATCCTATTTAGGAAACAAATGAATTTTGGACTTGTTTGCCTGTTTGGGACAGGACTTGCAAGACCTACAAGTGCACATCTGTTGTGTTGCATGAGCATGATCTCGTGCTACAATAGATTTGTGGGTAATTATTCTCCAAGAGTATGGATTTCCATGGGATTCCTCCTTGATCTAGGATTTCATCTTTGGAACTATATTTGGGCAATCCAGGATCACATCACTGAGGCTTATAGTTTAGACTTAGGTAGTTTTAGAGTTAAAAATAATCTTTTCTTTTAGATCTATCCATCAAACTTGCTGTCTTCCTTTTATAGGTCTAATGACTCGAGGAAGACCCTCCGTAGAATGACCCAAGGCTTAGGATATTCTAACCACGGTCGAGTTTACAGAACTCTTTCCAACTATTCTGGGTTTGATCACTACTGTAGGTTAAACTTGAGACCAACCATCCCTTGCTAATGATTATTGTCATGTAGACTGAACCATCTCCAAGAATATCTATGAGTTTAAGAGAGTGAACCCTCCTCACTTTGATGGTGGACTAGATCCCTTGGCCGTAAAAGCATGGATTTTGTAAATTTAAGAAGCTCTTCTCTATCTTGGATCTTATCGAGGAACAGAAGGTTCTCTTAACTACTTCATGCTCACTGGTGAAGCCGAACATTGGTGGTGGCTTAAGAAGGATGTTATGCAAACTCCTACTACTTGGGACTATTTTATGGACGCCTTTCTTGAGAAATTTTTTTTGTTTATGTTTAGGAAAAGAAGGAGGAATTACTGGAACTACATCAAAAAAATATGACTGTAAGCCAGTATGCCGTTAGGTTTGTTTAGTTGTCTTATTTCGCTCAAATGATGGTTGCCACCCAGAGTAAGAAGGCTCGGAGGTTCTTAAAGGGTCTTAAAGCGGATTTCTTCGACCAGATTATGATCTTAAAGCCCAACTCCTATGCTGAGGTTCTTGAGCACGCCCAGTTAGCCGATCAACTTGTTGTAGCCTGGTACTAACATATTTCCCACATCCATGTTTAGCAGCAACAAAAGAGGAAGATGGCTAACTCTAGCCCCGATTGTGTTGATAAGAGACCCTTTGTTGCACCTATTTTTACTCCACTACCACTTTCTAGGAACCCTACTAAGTCCGCCTAGCCTTGTAAGTGTTGCACATGAAATCATGGTGATCGACCCTACCATTACTTGAATAACTCCTGCTACAAGTGTGGGAGCATGCACCATTTTGTGTGGGCCTGTCCCCAGAAGACTATAGACATTGTCTAACCCATCGCGCAAGGTAAAGTCTACTATCTTAATGAGTCTGGTGCTAAAACCACACTGGTTATCATTCAGGGTACACTTTATATTTATGATTCTATTACTTGTGCCTTGATCGATACAGGTTTTACCCATTCTTTTGTATCTTGTAGATTAATAAAAAATTTAGGAATAAAACAAGAACCTTTAGGGCAAGTTTTTGTGGTAGAGACACCTTTTAGTGGACTTTTAAAAGCCCATATTGTCTATAAGAATTATAAAATGAGTGTCTCAAGAAAGGAATTAGCTATAGATCTCTTACTCCTAGACTTTTCTGGATTTAACATGATCTTAGAAATGGACTAGTTAGACAATTATCAAGCTATCATAGATTATGATATCAAGGTCATGACTTTATGCTCACCTAAAAGAAAACAATCTTAGGACCATGATAAGCTTTCATTTTATAAATAAATGCTCTTTTTGGAAACATTTATAAAAATTTTGTATAACATGTAAATGCATGAAAAGGACTATTTTAAAATTTTCGTTTGTCTTTTCCTAACTTATGTGGTGCATAGGAACATGGATCTTGAGCCATTAGTATAGTCAATTCCCATTATCTATGACTTTCCAGATGTTTTTCTGGTGAATTTACTTGGTCTGTCTCCTCGGTAGGAGATCGAGTTCTCTATTGACCTAGTCCCTAGAACACAACTTATTTCAAAACCTACCTATCAGATGAGCTAAGCAGAGCAATTAGGACATCAGATCTCAATGTCGAGGTAGAAGAAATTCGTTAGACCCAGTCATTCCCCTTGCGGTGTCTAGTTTTATTTACAAAAAAATGGATGGGACCCTCATATTATGCATTAACTATCGAGAGCTCAACATGTAACCATTAAAAGTAAGTAATCTTTGCCCCATATTGGTGACTTGTTTGACCAATTACAGGGTGCATTGGTCTTCTATAAGATTGACCTCAGGTCAAGCTATCACAAATTAACAGTGAAGGCCAAGGACATCCCTAAGATGTCATTTTGCTATTAGTATGGCTAATTCGAGTTCAGGGTCATGTCATTTGGGTTTACCAATGCCCTTGCTATCTTCATGGACATCATGAACCAAATTTTCAAGCCTGTACTAGACCAGTATGTCATAATTTTTATTGATAACATCCTGATGTACTCCAAGAGCCCTGAGGAACTTGCCATTCACCTTACTCATGTGTTGGAGACTCTTCGAGGACATAGTCTCTATACCAAGTTTAGTAAATGCTCTTCTTTTATGGATCAAATTTCCTTCTTGATCTTATGGTTTCTTGTGAGGAAATTTTTATTGATCCTTCCAAGGTTGAGGCTATCATCAATTGGAGCCAACTGACCAATATCACGAAAGTTCATAGCTTTTTAAGATTGGCTGGCTACTACCTGCGTTTCATTATGAGATTCTCCCGTATTGCCTCTCCCTTGACCCATCTCACCATAAAGGGATTTTTCTTCAATTGGGAGTTCGAATGTGAAGAAATATTTTTTGAGTTTAAGCGTCAACTCACTACTGCTCTAGTGTTGATCCTCCTTGATAATATTGGATGTTTTCAAGTTTTTTGTGATGCGTCTCATGTTGGTCTGGACTGTGTACTCATGCACCATGGTCGAGTGGTTGCATATGGTTCCTGGAAACTAAAGCCCCATGAACATGAGATAGAGGCACTGAATAGACCTCTTTAAGGACTATGACTATAAATCTAGTACCACCATAGTAGGGGTAATGTAGCCATTAATGCCCTTAGTCTAAAGGACTCGGCTATATTGGTCTAGTTGATGATTTCTAGTTAGAATATGCTTGAGACATTTCAGAGCCTTCATTTGAATCACTACGGCGAAGGTTCCTACCTTGCCCAAATACTGATCCAACCCAATCTCCTCATACAGATTTGGGAAGCCTAGTCAATGAATCATGAGATTTTGAAGCATATTGACAAACTTGCATTCGAGGACGTTCGCGACTTCAGAATTACCAATGATGGACTATACCAGGTCCGAGATTGAGAATGGGTACCTAGTGACCCCAAGCTTAGATTGGATGTTTTAAAGGAGACTCATGCATCTAGTTGTCTATGCACTCTAACAATAACAAGATTTACTGAGACTTGAGGCGCTGTTTTTGGTGGCCTAGTATGAAGAAAGATATTGTTGAGTTCATCTCCTGATGTCTCACTTGCCAAAGGATCAAGGCAGAGCATCAGAGATGTGGTGATCTTTTGTAAGGACTCCCCATCCCCAAATGGAAATTGGAGAACGTGACCATGGACTTCATCACTAGTTTATTAAGGACAAATTCAAATAATGATGTTATATGGGTCATCGTGGATAGAATGATCAAGTTTGCCCAGTTTCTTGCAAGTAAGACTATGGACTCAACATGTAAGTTAGCCTGATTATATGTGGAGGAGATTGTTCGACACCATGGTATTCCTTCTTCTGTGGTTTCAAACAAGGATCTGTATTTCACCTCTCATTTTTGCGATTGTTTTTAAGAAGCCCTTGGCTTCAATCTGTACCTTAGCACTACCCATCACCCGCAAATTAATAGTCAGTTAGAACAGACCATTCAGACACTAAAGGACATGTTGTGGGCCTGTGTACTGGACTTTGGTGGCAGTTGGGATCAGCACCTTCCCTTTTATGAATTTGCTTATAACAATAATTACCACTCTAGCATCAGTATGAAGAAACAAAATTTTTTTTAAAGACAAGAGAGGGAAAAGGACCTTTAAATAGGCTTTTTGAAAGAATGGGGACTACCGAATCGAATGGACCAACGGTGGCCGTCAATCGGCCTAGTGATCGACCAGCCACCCTTATTCGGCGTGTATCCATGCCTTGTGGCAGTCATGCACGGCCGACTAAATAGAGTGATGGATGGACGGGACAACCCGTCCGCCAATCAGTCACTCAAGTGACCATGCGCGTGCGGAGTCATGCACTGCAGGCTAATAGGACAGCATGCACAACTCGCGTGCTCACACTGGTGCATAGGCTTGGGTGCGTGCTGTCACATCATATATGTGACAATCTGCGCATGTGCGTAGGCATGAGTTGTATGGTCATATCCGTGACGTGACCGTGCTGCTTGTGCAGCTAGCTCACGGGCGTTGCGGGCCGTTCCTGCGTGTTAGTGGGTCTTCTCCCTTTGATGTTCTATTTTATCTTCATTTTATTCTTTTTAAAAAATTTCTCAATCATTTTGTGAAAAAAGAAATAAAATTAAAATTAAAATTAAATCATGCATATAATTTTAAATGCTAAAAAAATATAATTAACGTTAAGACATCATAAATTACAAAAATATGAATTTTAAAAACACGACATTTGAATATAGATGTTCCAAGATGTTACAGTCGAGTTCATTGAGTCATTCCCCTATATCATCAGCTATAAATAAGGTAAGGATAACATTGTGGCTAATGCATTATCTTGCAAGTATACTTTGATTTCTACTCTTAGTTATAAGTGGTCAGGATTCAAACATAACAAGGAGATGTATGCTGGTGAATTAGATTCCTCTATTTATCATGCTTGTGAGCATTATGCATTCTAGAAGTTCCATAGGCATGATAGATTTCTCCTTAGAGATGGTAAATTATACGTGCCTAATTGTTAACTTAAGAAATTGCTAGTGTGGGAAACACATAGTGGGGGACTCATGGGTAATTTTGGGGTAGCAAAAACTCTAGATATTTTGTTTGAACACTTTTATTAGCCTAGAATGAAAAAAGATGTGGAAAATATATGTAGTAAATGAATTGCTTGTAGACAAGTCAAATATAAAGTTATGCCTCATGGATTGTACATGCCTTTACCTATCCCTGTGGTTCCCTAAATAGATATTTCTATGGATTTTATATTGGAATTACCTATGACTAAGAGAGATATTAATTGCATATTGATAGATTTAGTAAATGGCACACTTCATTACATGACATAAAAATGATGATGCAACTAATATTGTAAATTTGTTCTTTAGGGATGTTGTAAGATTTCATTGCATTCCTAAGACATAGTGAATGATAGAGATGTAAAGATCTTAAGCCACTTTTGGCAAGTTCTATGGGGTAAATTAGGTACTAAATTGTTATTTTCTAATGCATGTCACCCCAGATTGATGGCCAAATAGAGGTGATCAATAAGACCATAGGATCTCTATTATGGGCTGTAGTGGGTCGAAATTTAAAAACTTGGGAAGATTGTTTACCTATAGTTAAGTTCACATACTATCATAACATTTATATCTTCACTGAATGTTCACCTTCTGAGATTTTTTATGGTTTTAACCGTAACTCTGCTTTATCTAACATATGCTCTTGCTGGAAATTACAAACACCAATGGACAATGGAGGGCTGAGTTGATTAAGATCATACATGAGAAGGCCATACAGCACATCTAGAAGTAAAATGAATCCTATGCACACCATGACAACAAAGGGAGGAAACAGATTATATTCTAACCAGGCAACTAGGTTTTGATTCATATACAGAAGGAGAGGTTTCCTAAATAAATGAAATCCATGAATCTTAGAGGCGATGGGTCATTTCAAGTCTTCAAGCATGTCAACCACAATGCTTACAAGATTGATCTTCTAGGTGAGTTTAGAGTGTCCACTACTTTTAATGTTTTTGATCTTTCTATTTTAATGTAGGTAAAGATTTAAGCACGAATCTTTTTTAAAAAGGAGCGATGATGTGATCCAGGACACCTGAGAAGAATTTGCTCGCTAGAAAGACATTCCTGCAAGAATGCCAGTGGGATAAGCATAAGATGATGCCCTCACGTGCATGGGAGCACAGAGCAAGGATCCCCACATGCGCAAGGTAGCAGCCACAAGCGTGTTTAGTGTAAGCGCATACTCAAATAGCATAAAAGAGTTTTCCCACATCTACGGGGATAGGGATTCCTTTTCTCCCTTGGAATCCCATGACCCTAACACCAAAAATGCCCAATTTTATTTCCTAATCCATCTTAAGTCCAAGAGTAGCCCAAAATCATTTAAGATGGGCGTGGAGAATTTGAAAGATGGATCCAAATGCCCTTAGCTCAATCATATGAATCACGCCAATAAGTTCCAACAAGACTGTAACCCTTTGCCCCAGAATGGATAAGTGAGAGCTGATTTTGGAGGCCAAGGAAATTGAAGGAAAGCCAGGTTT
>NW_019014536.1:339909-354147 GCF_000150535.2 Carica papaya
TTCATGAGCCTCATGAATGTACTAGGGTATTTGACAGGCCAAAGGGCATTACTAACAATTCATAGAGGCCATACTTTGTCTTAAATGTAGTTTTCCATTCATCCCCTGATTTTATCGTAATTTGATGGTATTCACTCTCAAGATCTATTTTGGTCAAGATGATAGCACCATTAAGCTCATCAAACATATCATCCAACCTAGGGATAGGGTGTCGATACTTTATCATTATTTTATAAAAGGCTTTGAAACCAACACACATTATCCAGGACCCATCTTTTTTAGGTACTACTAGTTCAGGAATAGCATAAGGGCTCAAGCTTTCTCTAACATGTCTTTTTTCTAACAACTCCAGTTGTCATTGAAGTTCCTTTGTTTCCCCAAGATTACTTCAATAAGCAAGGAGATTGAGAATTGAGGCTCCATGTATAAAATAAATCTAGTGCTCGATCCCTTAGATTTATGAAAGACCATTTGGAATCTCCTTAGGGAAGACATCCTTGAATTCCTGCAAAAGAGAGAAAACATGAATAGATAAAGAAGGGTTAAGGTCAGATAAATAAGCCTCCCTATGTCGAAGTACAATTAGGCTCTTTGCCGCAAAAATTGCTCACCTCACATCTCTCTCCCTCATATAGAGACTCTATTTTCTTTTCTCTCTCTCACTTTCTCTCATTGGGCGTCTTGTATGTTTCTTTTAGGCCTCTTTTTCTTTCATTGGGCTATTTATAATATTTTTTAGCCTCTTTTTCTCTCAGTGGGCCATTTTTCAGCCTTTGTTATCATTTTTTTCTTTTCCTTTTTCCTTTTTCTTTCTGTGAATATATATCAAAAGATTTTTTTACTTTGATTTGATCCTGTCAGGACCCGACTTTGATATGTGATTCACCAAAATAAGAATTTTAAAAAATATTAAAGTTTTCAATGATTTTGAGGTAATTTAGTATAATTAAAAGATGGAGATAGAGTTTGAGATTATGAAAATAGTGTCGGACAGAATTGGAATTTCATAAAAAATAAGTCCTTTCGAATGAGATAAGAGAGGGTTATCATAGGGAGAGAAAAAGAGAGTTTGAGAGAGAGAGAAGTCTTTAGAGAGAAAGAGAGAGAATATAGATATATGAAAGAGAATGTTATGAGAGAGAGAAATACTAGTTTTTAGAGAGAAAAATAGATTATGGAGGGAGAAAATAGACTATAAAGAGAGAAAGAAACTATTATTACATGATGATTTTGATTTATAATCTCTTATTTATAGATATGAAATAGTACATAAATCGTTGTTTTAAACTATCAATCATTGCCATGCACAAGAAATTGCGATTTGGAGGAGCCTTTTTCATCCTGTCAGTCACATCGCATAGAGGAAGAAGATGAACAGTCAGCTCTATGAAGAAATGGTTCAAAAAGAGTCATTCACTGATGTTTCGAATAACATAATATATATTTTTATTTTTTTTTGGGATCTAACAATTCCCTCCATTTGGACATCAACCTTGTCCTCAAGATTGAGATTCAGCCTCAATTTTTGCATCTAAAATTATTATTACTATTCTATTATAATTATATATGCATATATATATTATATATATGCATATATTTTTTGCTATACTATTGAAGAACTCCTTAAGCATTATTCTTCAGCTCCCCCTCCAGAGGTTGATCATTTTTACTTTCTCCTTCTTCATCACATGCCTCCACCGCCATTGTTTTTTTTTTCTTTGCACTGATCTCCTGAAGAGTATTTTTCCTCATAGTCATAGTGAAGATTGTTCCTCTTTCATTCCATATGATTTAGACTCCTCAAGGGTTCTATTTCTTGAAATTTTTGAATTTTTGAGGAATTTTTAGTGATAAAAACACTCCCTTAAAAGAAGTGTAGTGTGTTTCAGCTTTTTATGGCAGTTGATGGCATTTACTACTTCTTATTGCCATAAAGCCAACTTAAATGCTTAAAAGTCAAGGTGTATGACTTGTGGATCCTTACTGTTGGTGGAAGTTCATCCTTCAGCCAACTTGTAAAATTGGAGATAAAATAATTTTCAAAAAGTCCAGGATTCTTTATTAATAACAAAGATCTTATTCCTTTAAATTTTTCTTGATACTAGGGGATGGTATCTTCCTAGATCAACTTGTTGAATTCCTCACAATATCAACTCCAACTAATCCTCCAAACGTTCTATATAAATCTGCCTTAAATACTTCTCATTCAAACATATTTGGGCTATTTATTAACCAATTAAGCGAGAAAGTAGTGGGAGGATCAAATCAACTTCTATAACCCTCACAACATATGAAATATTGAGACTTAACTGCCTAATTAACCCCAGCTAATTGAGAATACATCCACTTAAATGGAATGTATAAACAAAGAAAAAGGAAATAAAAACAATAAAAGAAAGACACTACGGACTTACCTGATAAGTCAATCTCAACTCCTCAGCTCAAGAAGACTTCACAAAACTCCTTAACTTTGAAGAATTTGAAAAGCTAAAAGAAATTAGCAAAGCTAATTCTTGAAGAAAGCAAAAGCTTTAAATTTTATTCTTCTCAACGTGTGTTTACAACAGATGGCAAAAATCTTTATATAGAATTTTTGGGGGATAGTTCTAAACAAATACAAAGACTTGAAAGATAAATTTCTATTCTAAAATAAATAATAAATAATGACTTATCTCAATCCTAACCTAATGAAATTAATTAATTAATCCTAAGAAATAAATTTATATTAAAATAATATTAAAATAAATATTAAAAAAATGTTAAAAATTATCTAATGTGGTGTCTATGTAAAACACATGGGATTTTTTATAGAAAATGAGTCCAAAAAGGATATCACCAGCTATTGCCACATGTTTAATGGAGCATGTGGGTCAAACCATTAGGGGTGTGTAGGTCAAGCTGGATGGGTGCATGGGTTGATCTAGGTGGGAGACACAGGTCGCATCAGGTGCCTATGCAGGTTGCATCAAGTGCCTATGCAGGTCGCATCAAGTGCCTATGCAGGTCACATCAAGTGCCAACATGGATAGCATCGGATGGGCACACAAGCAATGTGTAGGTGCTGCATGGGTCACATAAATGGGCCTACTAATTAGGTTAGATTTTCATGCGATCTAGGTGCTAGATGTGTGTTTGGCCTACTAAGCCTAGGCATGCACAATCACAGGGCAAACGCCTAGCTTGCTGGGTCTGGGCACGTGCTGGGTGCTGGGCGTGCATGTGGGCTAGATTCCTTGGGTGGACACAGGGTGTTGGGCGATCGGCCTACTGCGCACTTGCATATGCTATACGCATGTATGCGTGGGCTTGCATGCATGCTTATGCACATGCAGGGCATGCAGATTGAGTTGTCTGTAAAAGTGCATTTTGTGTCTCGTGAAGAGTATTCCTGCTTGTGTAGGTTGATCTTCACGTACGTGTGGCTTATATATGTGCTAAAGGCATGTCACATGCATAACACCTGCTATCCACAATTCTCTTGAAGGCTGATTGGTCTCATTTGGGCCTTCTCTTAGGTCAAATTCTACCTTAGCCGAAAAGGCCTTGAACCCATCTCTTCTCAGGCCAAAGGTTGATATACTATCTCTTTTGACAATTCTTTAAGCTCAAAGGTTCTCTCATGGGCCTCAAGCCCATTCTTTTGCCTTGCCTTGGATCTTTATGTCTAGTTAGATTTAGCTTTGACCTTTCTTTTAGAAATTTTTGTCCCTCCAAGGTTATTCCTTTATTGACCAAAACTTGGTCACAAGGTTGACTTCTTTCGGTGCTTATTAGGATAGGTACTTGATGCTATGCACAAGAGGTTTGAGTTCTTCTCCCTTAGGCACTTAAATTGAGTTTCAACTCCCTCTTTAGATCTATTTAACACCGGAGTCATTACTAGACTGCTTCTTGGGCAAGGATTCTTAGCCCCTTTAAGGGTGGACTCAGCTTGGACTTCTACAATCGATTTTAGCTTAATTGGGATCACTTCATCCCCCCTTTTTTTAAAAATATTCGTCCTTTAATCTTGTCTTTCTTGAAGTAAAGCTTTTTCTTTAGTGTCATGTAAGATATCGTCACTTCAAATAAGAAAATTAGGAAATAAACATGGCTCATCTTGGTGGCAAACTTCTTCTTGTTCTTTTACATCTTTAGTGATAAGATGCTCAACTATTGCGGTAGCATGAATCTCTCTTTGACTAGGAAGATTCTCCATCACATCATTATGTAATTGGGTAGTCTCTTTCCTTCATGCTTTTCGCACTAATTCCTTTCATTCATCAAAGAGGTATTGAAGTTTAGCATACTGTGTAATAGTTCAGTGAGTTCTTTACGACTACTCATTTTAAAAAGAATCTGTAAGAAAGGTTAGTGGAAATAACACTCCCTCACAATCATTCATGTTTAACATCACAATCTCTCGCACTCTACTTTTTTCTATTGAGTTGAGCATTTGGAATCGAATCTCCTTACTCAGGATCTACACATTAGTCTCAAAGACACTGGTAAAAGAATCATAGAAGACTCAAGTGACTCTAAATCTCAATTTCATATGCAAGAAATAATGTTGCAATGTCTAGGACAATGCAAATGCAACATAAAAAATAAACATGAAAAAAATGGTTTTCACAAAGTGGTTACTCTTCCCTTTGTTTTATGTAATGAGCTGAAAACAAAAGTTTTCATTTGCACCTAGTGGATGATTTACTCTTCTTTTGACTCCTTCAAGGATTTTTGTAAACCTATTAGGCTGTTACTCTACTTCGGTCATGCATAAATGAAAAATAACATGTCAATTTTCCTATGGAGTGCAGTTGAGATATTTTTGGGTTTTTGATATTTTTTTACTAATGAAAGAAACACGTAATCACTTGAATTAGACAGATAATATAGATTCAGGAGAGATGTAAATAAATCAACAATCAAATAAATTTGAATGCTAATTTATGAACAATAATGCTAAAATAATAAAGATAGTAGGTTACGAGGAACCTAAACTCTGATACCAGATTATGCAAGAGGGTATATGGATGATCAAATTAACTCCTTTAACCTTTACAACAAATGCAATATAGAGAGTTAATTGCCTAATTAAGAATATACCCACCTACATGGCATGCATAAATAAAAAAAAGGAAATAAAAATGAGAAAAGGAAATACACCACGGACTTACTGGATAAGTTGATCCCAACTCCTCAACTTAACAAGACTTCTGAAAGCTCCCTATATTTGAAGAACTTGAAGACGCTAAAAGAAATTAACAAAGTTAATTCTTGAAAAAATCAAAAGCTTCAAATTTTATTTTTCTCAATGTGTGTTTACAACCTATGGGTAAAAACCTTTATATAGGTCTTTCGAGGATAGTTTTAAATGAATATAAAGACTTGAAAGATAAAATTCTACCCTAGAATAAATAATGAAATAATGATCTATCCCAATCCTAACCCAAAGAAATTAATTAATTAATCCTAAGGGATAGATTAAAATTAAAATAATAATAAATAAATATTAAAAAAATGCTGAAAAATTATCACTTATGGTGTCCATATAAGACACATAGTGTTTTTGATGAAAAGACGTCCAAAAAGGACTTCACCAGCTACTGTTGTAACACCCTGCCCATTGTTGTCCTTAATTGATTTGGAAAACCCTATTTATTTGGGGGTTTGGCCGCATTGAACTTATTTAATTTTCTCCACATAACATTTATCATAATTCGTAAAAATTTGGTTGATTTTTAATTATTTTGTTTTTATTTAATTTTATTAGTAAACTTTTTGCATTTAACTTAATTAAATTAATTTTAGAAAATTAAGAGAAATTAAAAAAACAGAGAAATGGGAAGAAATCCCTATCTGCATGCGAGGTGACGTGCAGAGGACTCGCCTGCACGGGAAAAGATGCGCGCAAATATCCTTCGCGCTCACGGCACGGGGACTGGCCTGCGCGCATCATGTCGCACGCAGGCGGGCCGTCCGCCCATCACCTCACACGCGGACAGGCGCCAAACATTGTGCGCGCGTCGTTCGCATAGCAGGCCTGCGCAGATAGGCCCTATGTGCAGTAGGCCTGCGCGGGGTAGGAGGCTTGTGTGTCTGCAGGCTAGCCCCTGCGTGTAGGGTAGGAGGCCTGTGCGCTTGCAAGCTAGCTTGCAACGTATTGGCCGGGACATTGCCACCACCGTTGGTGGAGGAAACTCTCCTCCCTCATTTTTTATGCTAAGTATCTTTTTCTCCTCTCTCTTCACCGAATTTTATCACTTGGCACAAATCTGAAGGTTCTAGAATTTTATAAATTGATCTTTCCACTTCCATTCTTCTATTTTTCAAGATTTAGAGAAAGAGAGAGAGAGATAGTAGTCTAGTGAGAGAAGGAGGGAAAGAAAGGAGAAAGGTGAAGAAGAAAACATCAAGGTTTCGCTATGGAATCTAGTATTTCTTTCAATGTCTTAAGGAGTAGTTTTAGATAAACTAATATTATTAAATATGATGATTGCGATTTTTGCCTGTTTTGTATGCCTTTGTGTTCATAGTTGAGATAAGTTGAATTGTTCTTGTGTTCAAGAATGTTATGTGAATTATAGACACTTTATAAATTACATGTAATAAATATAATATGTAATCAGTAAAAAAATAAAGATTGCAAAAAGAAAAAGAAAAGAAAAATATAGAATGAAGCACGATTGGTCCGAAGTAAATTTGTGTTGACATGTATATTGCATCAAGTGGCTCGTTAGGATTTTTAATCTCTGAGGGGTATCTGTTCCTCTTACCCTTCAAGGTATCTGTCACCCCTATCTGGTCTTAAAAGAAGTAAGAGGGCTGCTCCCAATGGATGACGGCATACCCTCTTATGAGAGTGGTAACGTGAATATCTGTAGGTGTCACCTGTGGTTAAGTAATGTCATGACTATAGATATCTTTTAGGGCGACTATGGTTGCTACGAATGTGGTTGTAGATTGTGCCATGGTTTGGTTAACCGGAAATGGGACTGACAAAATTGACATATTTATATATGATTTAGTCATTCCACTTGGGTAATTTAAAATCTATATCTGCCATCAAAGATGGAAGTCTTAACAACTTCGTGAAGTATGATACAAAAATATGAGTATTTCATGATTTATTTGATTTTCTCTATTATCTAGCATGATGTATGTTTGATTTATTCATATTAATGTAATGTGTTCTTAATAAATAAATTATTTTCATAATGTAAGGTCAGTCTATGAGGTGGCAAAATGGTAAGCTTGTGAGTTAAATTATTCACCTTTAAAACTTTATGGTGTTAATTTAATACTATTTTTCTTACTAAGCATATTGAACTTACTCTTTCCATCCCCCTCCCCCAAGATGAGAAAGAAAAATGAGGAACCGTAGGCTAACCTACCCTTGGAAGTCTATGAGGATCCCATGGATCCATAAAATTTAAGTGTACGATTGTTCCCACACTCTAATGAGTCCAATAGATAGTGAAAGAAGTGGCTTTCTTTTGTAGCCACTTCAACTCTTAGTTATATGTATGTAATTGGAACTCATATATATATATATATATATATATATATTTGCAAGGGATTTAAAATAAATTTGTTCTGCCGCATAAATTAGTCATGCACTAGTTATTCTTAATCTATATCTGATACTTATTTACCTAAATTAGCATATGAGATGTTACAACTGCCACATGTACAAAAAATTATGTGCGCGGATCAACTTGTTGAGGGCGCATCGGTCAAACTAGACAAGCATGCAGGTCGATCTAGGTGAGAGACATGGGTTATGTTAGGTGCCTGTGCGAGTCTCGTTAGATGGGCACACGAGTTGAGTCAAATGGATGTGCGGATCACGCGCAAGTACTATGCAGGTCGCATGAGCAGGTTTGCTACTTGGGCTAGATCCGTGTGTGGGATGGGCATTAGGCATGCACTTGGCCTGCTAGACCTTACTGCATATCTAGGCTGGTCGCCTCGGGTGGATGTAGAGTATTGGGTGCCCAGCCCATTGGGGCATATGGACGCGGGCTTGCACGTATTCTTGTATATATACAAGGCATGCAGATTGGGTTATCCGCACATGTGCATGTTGTGTCCACGAAGAGTGTTCTCGCATGTGCAAGTGAGTCTTCCAGTACGTGTGATGTTCTGCACATGTGCCGAAGGCAGGTCATTTGCACAACACATGCTGTTTGCCATTCTCCTCAAGGTTGATTGGCTACTCTTGGGCATTCTCTTGGGTTAAATGCTGCCTTAGCTGAAAGGGCCTTAAAACTATCTTTTCTTGAGCCAAAGGTTGATCTATTGTCTCTCTTGGCAATCCTTCAAGCTTAAAGGTTCTCTTATGGGTCTCAAGCCCATTCTTTTATTTTTCCTTGGATCTCTAAGCCTAGTTGGATCTAGTTTGGACCTTTCTTTTGGTAACTTTTGGGCCTCTAATACTGTCCCCTTTTACACCCAAACTTGGTCACAAGGTTTGGACCTCTTTGGGTGCTTATTGGTTCAGGTACTTGGCCCCATGTACCAATAAACATATTGTTTTTCACGATTTCAGTGAGCCTTTCTAGTTATTTGGCCCACTATGGCTTGGGTTTGTTGTTGTGATTCATACATTTTAGATCTAAAATATGAGTATTTTTTATCCTTCTCACATATAATTTCCTCCAATGTCTGTATCTTTTGCGGTTCAGACACCATAGTTTTTCCTTATATTTCACCATGGTCACAAAACTTGTAAGAGTTTCTTCAGAATCAAGATACTCTGATACCAAGTTGTTAGGACCCAACTTTGAGATGTGATTCACCAAAATTGGAATTTAAAAAATGTTAAAGTTTTTAATGATTTTGGGGTAATTTGGTATAATTAAAAGATTGGGGGAGAGTTAAAAATTAAGAAAATAATGTGGGACAAGGTAGGAATTTAAAAAAAAAAGACTTTTGGAAAGAGAGAAGAGAAAGTTGTCGAGGAAAGAGAAGAAGAGAGTTTGAGAAAGAGAGATAGAATACAAATTTATGAAAGAGAGAGGAAGACTGGTTTTAGAGAGAGAAAGAGACTTTAGAAAGAGAAAGAAGCTGTTAAAGAGAGAAAAACATGAAAAAAGAGAAAGATAGCAGAGAAGAGAGAGATAGAGATTAGGATATAGAAATGATTCATTTATACAAAAATTACATGGTGATTTTGATTTACAATCTCCTATTTATAGATATGAAATAGTACATGAATCATTTTCTCAAACTGTCAATTGTTGCCATGCACTAGAAATTACCATTTGGAGAAGACTTTTGATCTGTCAGTCACAATGCATGGATGAAAAAGATGAGCAGTCAGCTCTGTGAAGAAACGGTTTAGAGAAAGTCATGCACCCATGCTTCCATCCATATATAATAAATATATTTCTAATTTTTTTTTATCTGACAAATCCTCATGTACCTCATTTGGTGATAGTGGAGTAAGAATATGATTCAGACCATTATTTTCTAATTAACATTGATTGGTGACGTCGTTATGTTATACCTGTCTATCAAATTACCAAGGTCTACTAAGTAACAAGTGACTTGCATGCATAGGTATAAAACCACAACATATTTGTGCTTATATTTGCCAATAGAGAAGGGTATAATGCCTTGCTTTATGACCTTGACTTCACCGCACTCATACAACTAGTGGAGTCAATAAGGATTAGGGTATTTGGTGAATTTTAGCCCCAACCTCAATGAGTAGTGTGCTTGGCACATTGGCACAACATCCCCCATCGATGATCATACTACATATCTATCCATTGATGAGGCTGCGGGTATGGAATATGTTCTCCCGTTGTTTATTGTTCGTGTTACTAACTTGTATGTTTAAGACTCTTCATATTACAAGGACATCAAGTTGCTTTGTCACTTTGAATTGGAGTTTCTTCAATTCTTTTAGACATAGTAAAGTAGTTGCAAAAAAAAAGGTTAGTGAAGAAAAAACTTCTCTCTCACCTTCACTTGTGTTTATCTCACAGTCTCTCATACTTAAACTTCTTCCATCTAGTTGAGCGTTAAGAATCAAATCCTCTTAAATAACGACCTACGCATTAGTCTTAAAGACACAACAAGGAATCCTAAGGGAATCTTGTTTCCAAAAGCTCATAATTAAGCATACAGAAGAAGAATTTTTTGTGCTTTTATTAATTATATGCTAAGTAACTAGAAATAATTAGAAACTTAGATGCATCTTATAACAAAAGCACAGTTGAGGAATAGAAGCTTAGAGAACAAAGAAAAAATTATGGACTTAAAGTGTGAGGGATATGATCAATCCCTATGGATATAACCGAAATGTTATCCCTAGTTATTCTACCCCAATGATAGCTATACTCTACGAGTGATTAAGTTTCTTTATACAAATGTATATGCAGGTTCAATGATGCAGTGCTTTGAATTTGGAATATAGAGCAATGGTTTTTATGCACCTTTATAGGTGGTCAATCTTCCTTGCTAGTGCAATATAAAAACAAAGTTTTTTTATGCACACCTGGTAGGTGAGGTAATCTTTCTTTAATACATAAAGTTTTCGTCACACTAGTAAACGGTTAATCTTCTTTAGTTTGTAAATGCAACAAAATACTTACTGGGTTGCCTTATGATGTGCAATTGGTTTTCTTTGATTTTTTTTCTATTTTTTTACTAAATTTAACAAATGAACTTCCACTTGAAATGAAAAATTCGATAAGACTAAGTGGGATGCAACATAATATATTAATAATTAGGTGTTTGATTGATAATTATGCAAGAATAATATGCAAAGCAATTTAAGATAGTAGACTTAATAGGTGCCTAAGCTCTAATACCAAATGATGGGAGAACTCTAAGATAAAAAAACATCTTGATCATAAACACACTATACTTAGGATGAAGAAACTTAATTCCATGAATTAAACCGTCCCTACTTGACTCATAATCAGCAATTTGAAGGCAATTAAGGGTAATTGGGAAAATAAAAAGGAATAGAAAAGATGCCACGACTACTTAATAAGACAATACAGATTCCCCAACTCAAGAAAATGGTTGAAGAAACATCCCTTGAAGAACACTCACTCTCAAAATTAGCAAAACTAATTTAGGAACAAAACTAAAAACTTTTATTGATCAACTAAATTTTGAATTAGAATTGAAGTTGAGACCATTATGTAGGCTTTCGCCAGGATATTTCTAAATAAATATAATCACTTGTATTTAATTGAAACTCTACCAAAAATCTAGACTTAACTTAACCTTAATCCTCATAATAATTAAATATTCCTAAGGATAAAATTAAGCAATAAAATATTAATTAAAAATTAATATAATATTATCTAGATAAGACTCCTCCTTTTTACCATATTTTCCATGTGCTTTAATCTCCTTTTAAACTTCAAGTTGCTGCAAAATTCTTCTTACAAAATCAACCGTAAAAATAACATGTAGAAATTGCAATAATGAAAGTCCTTGCCATCAAATTCCCTTACCTACATGCTTCACAAGGAAGAGCAAGATCTTCCTGTGAATGTAGTCTATATGCTATTGTAGCCTTACCAATTCGTACTAGCACATCTTCATATGTGCGAGTTAAAGCCCTTCTCACATGCTCATTTGTCTTCTCACACAAGAAAGGACCCTGGGGGTGTGGGTACTCACTCTCGCACATGAGGCTGCCTGCATATTTGAATAAGGAGATTTATGTAATACCCCACTCACCACCTCACTAAATTTATATTTGAAAAACCCCTATTTAGTTAGGTCTTAAGGTCATATGAACTCATTTAAATTTATTTTGTAATTTTATCTCGTACTTCGTCATTTAAATTCGTAATTTTAATTTTATGTCGATTTTGTTTTTTTATTTTTATTTTTATTTTCATTTAATATGTTATTTTTTTAATTTATTTTAATTATTATTATTTTTATTCAAAATTTATTTTCAGAAGAAAATAGAAAAAGGGGAAAAATCCCACTGGAAAACACTTATGGGAGAGGGCCGTCCGCACAGGCACCAAACGCTGTGCTCACATGTGCACGTGCGCCAAAGTGCATGACATGAGCACAGTGCACACATCCCATCCACATGGGGCGTGAGGCTGGTCCCACGCGCATCGCATCGCCAGCAGACAAGGCTAGGTGCTGCGTACTGTGCGCGCGCCATCCACATAGTAGGCCTGTGCGCCTAGGCCTGCATTTAGTAGGCTCGAACGTGATGCCCAGTGTGCGCGCAGGCCTAGCCTACAGCGTGCGGCCGGCCAAGTGTGGCAAACTGCCACCTCGGGCAATGAGCCGTCGTTGCCTTCGGCGGTGTGCCACCACCTCGGGTGGTGAGCTGCCACCGATAGAGGAATTTTATTTTTTGCACTACCATCGCATCGCATCAAATCAACCATCTTCTATTTAGCTCTCTCTCTTCACCAGATTTTGCCACTTGGTGCAAATTTGACGGTCCCTATTTTCTGTAAATAGGGACCCTTCCTTCTTTTTCTTCATCACTTCTATTTCATTCTTTCATCTTCCAAGAGTTTAGAGAGAGAGAGAAGGAGAAGAGCAGAAGAAGAACGGTGTAGAAAAACTTCAAAGTTTCAGTAAGAAATTTAGTATTTCTTTAAACATCTTAAGGAGTATTTCTATGAAAAAATTAATTACTAAGTTTATGTTTTGTGTTTTATATGTTCCATGTTTAGTAGTTTTAATAAAGTAATTTGTTCTTAATTTCAAGCATGCTATGTTGATTTTACAAGCATTTGATGATTTGCATGTAAATTAAATAATATAAATCTAATGATATTTGCTTGAAAAATATAAAAAAAGAAAAGAAAAAGAGAAAAAGAAAGAAAGAAAAGGGGAATGAGCCTGAATGGTCCGAAAAATATATGTATATGCATTGACATGAATAATGCATTAAATGTCTCATTAGGCTTTTTATCTCTGGGGGGTATCTGTTTCCCCCTTCCCTACCTAGTCTGAAAAGACGTGAGAAGACTGCTCCCTATGGATGATGGTGTACCCTCTAACGAGAGCGATGACGCGAATATCTATTAGGGGTCATCTTTGGCTAAGTACTGTCGTGGCTATAGAATATTTGATAGGACCACAATGGTTGGTACAGTGGTGGTCATAGATTGTACCATGGTTTGGCTAGCCGAAAATGTGCCTAAGCAAATTGTTGTTATTTGTATTTGATCTAGTCATTCCACATGGGTAGTAAAAACTCAGTATCTGCCCTTAGAGATGGAAGTTGGAACGACTTCGCGAAGTAGGACAAAAAAATCTGAGCATTTCATGATTTATTTGATTTTCTCTATTATCAAGTATGATGTTTGATTTTGATTGCTATGACTATGACATGATTTTTTTCCTAATTAATAAAATTATTTTCATAAAGTAAGATAGGACCTTAACATGACCTAATGGTAAGTATTTATGATATAATTATTTACCTTTAAAATCTTATGATGTTATTTAAATATTATTTTTCTTACTTAGTAATGAGGAATCGACTGCTCACCTACCCCTTGAAGTCTGTGAGGATCCCCTGGATCCACAACCCTTGTGTGCATGACTTATCTCGCACTCTAATGAGTTCAATCGCATAATGATAGAAGTGGCCCTTTTGTATTTTTAGTATTTAGATATTTTGTATTTTTTCACTTCTGGCCTCAATTAAGTATATGTGTAATTGGAACGCATATATTTTGGTAAGGGATTTTTAATAATTTTCTCTGCTGCATATAATTTTTATCATGCACTCATAATCTGTTTCTATATCTGGCAACCTTATGCCTTAATTAGCATTTGGGATGTCACAATTCACATGTGCAACATGGGTAGTCCACTACTCCCAAAGGCTGATCGACCTTGTTTGGATCTTCTCTTGGGCCTCCCAAGTGAGTTCCCCCTTTACCCATTCTTGGACCAATAAGTTAAAAAGTATTAGAAAGTCTTAACTCTACTTCTTATGATTGGATCGGGTGGCACTTTGATTCGGTTTCCTAACTCCCTAAGCCCATTTTTCATGTTTTTTAATTGCTTTCCTTTTTAGGATGAAATAGGAAACAAGCTAGAACCCTCCTTGGTTTCCTCTTTAGTGCTAGGACCACAGGGTTCCCAATTAAGGAAAGATCACAGGAATTCCCTTAGTATTGTCTGCGAGCATACAAGAGTCTTTAAGTTTGCGGTCAATCTCCTTTGTCATGTCTGGATCCACATCAAAGACACTTTATTTTTTTTCTCTCTCTTACTCTCTCTCACTCTCTCTCTTTG
>NW_019014536.1:400808-417412 GCF_000150535.2 Carica papaya
GTTAAAATCTGTATTTATTTCTACCCTTAGTGATGGAAGTTGTAACGACTTCGCAAAATATGACATGAAATATCTAAGCATTTCATGATTTATTTGATTTTCTTTATTTATTTGGCGTGATATATGTATATTGATTTTCTGTACTAACGTAATATTTTGATATTCAAATAAATATTTTTTCTAATGATGAGTTAGGTAAATGAGGAAGCTGAACAGTAAGATAAAATAATAAACTTTTGAAATCTTACGATATTAATTTAATACTATTTTTCTTACTAAATATATAGAACTCACTCTTTCCATTATCACCCATATGAGGACGAAAATGAGGAACCGCAGGAAGGACTACCCTTGGAAGTCTATGAGGATCCCGTGGATTCACAAGTTCGAGTGCATGTCTGTTCCCGCACTCTGATGAATTCTATTAGCATAGTGAAAGAAGTTACCATTATGTTTTGTATTTTGTAGTCACTTTTGTCCTCAGTGATGTATGCATTTTGAACAATATATATGTATCTGTAAGGAATTTGTTAAGATTTTGATTCTGCTGCATAAATATTATCGTGCACTCAATATTATGTATCTATATTTGACATCTATTTGCCTTAATTGGCACCTGGGATGTCACAGGTGGTATCAAAGTAGAATATCACGGAATAAATCCCTTATATTAAGGCCTAGGATCGATAAACTGTTTAGAATACCTAGGAAGGATAAATGTCCTCCTTTCAAAGATTAAACCTCTAACTTGTGTCCTTCTTTCTTTTGTAGGAATGATATGGGGAAGACCATCTGTAGAATGTACTGAACAACCTAAAGCACCGGATCATCCAACCAGGATTGAATTTGCTGAACTTCCGATTTGTTCAACTATCTAGGTTTGCCTCTTTGATGGTCACCCCCAAAAGCCAAAAAGTTAGAAAGTTTCTTAAAGGCCTTCATGCTGACATTTATGATCAGGTCGTGATGTTAAGACCCAGCTCATATGCAGAGGTGCTTAAACATGCCCAGTTGGCCCTTGATAAACTTCCTAGCCTTCCGACTTTCGGGGTTGACCATCAAAGGGAAAAACCTAGACAACTGAACAAATCGGGTTGCATATTGGGCTATAGAGAATCTTCCTTGGTAGAGGTCCTGATATTCCTCCTCTTTCTTTTCCCAAACATAAGCAAGGAAGAAGTTACCAAAGAAAGTGTCCATGAAAACTTCCCAGGTAGTTGGGGTAGTCAGGACTTCCTTCTTAAGTCGCCACCAATGTTTGGGTTCACCGTTTAACATGAAAGCTGCAAGAGGGACTTTTTATCTTCGGTTAGGTCTAGTACAAAGAAGAGATTTTCTATTTATAGGATCTAAGCTTTGGCTACTAAAGGATCAGAACCACCTTTAAAGTATGAGGGGATTAAGTTTCTTAAACTCCATTATATTGTGGGAGATAGACCGATATGTCTTTCAGAATTCAAGGGCAGGGGATGGACATGAGTTGGCCTGGTTCTATCCCATGACTGCAGTTAATCCTTGAATGGCTCATAAAAGTTCTACAAATTCAGCCCTGATCGGATGATCTAGGGCTTCAAGTCGTTCAGTACAATCTTTGAAACGAAAGGAAGACATGAGTTGGAGGTTTAATCTTTGAAACGAGGATATATTTCTTCCCTAGGTACTCTAAAAGGTTTATCTACCCTAGGCCTCAGTGCATGAGATTTGTTCTACGAAATTCTGCTCTGATACCATCTATGACATCCCAAGTACTAATTAAGACAAATGGGTGTCAGATACAGATTCAGAATAACGAATGCATGATAAATTTTATGCAGCGGAATCAAACCATAACAAATCCCTTACAAATATATATAGTGTTCCAAATAAATAAATTGAGGCCATAAGTGGGTACAAAATATAAAACATGAGGGCCACTTCTTTAACTATGCTACTGGATTCATCAGAGTGGGGGAACAATCATGCACTTAGACTTATGGATCCACGGGATCCTCACAGACTTCTAAGGGTAGGTGCCTACGGTCCCTCATTTTCTTCTTTATCTCGGGGGGCATGGAAAGAGTGAGTTTCATATGCTCAGTAAGGAAAATAATATTAAATTAAAATAGTAAGATTTCAAAAGTTTATATTTGATCTTACCATTTAGCTTCCTCGTTTACCTATCTCACCGTTATGAAAAACATTTGTTTGATTATGAAAATGGTACGTTATCACAGAAGATCAAATATATGTCATGCCAGATATAGAGAAAATAAAATAAATCATGAAATACAAAGATTTTTTGTGTCATGCTTCATGAAGTCATTACAAACTTCTCTCTCTGAGGGCATATATAGATTTCCAACTACCCAAATGGAATGAGCAGATAAGATACAGATACAACAATTTGCTCAAGCCCACTTCCGACTGGCCAAACCATGGTATGATCTATGACCACGACTGTACCAACTATAGTGGGCCTAACAGATATCTATACTCATGATATTACTTAGCCACGGGTGACCCCTACAGATAGTGCGATACCACTAGGAGCAATCCTCTTCTGTCTTTCCAGGCCAGATAGGGAAGGGGAAAACTGATACTTCGAAGGGAAAGGGAAACAGATACCCCTCAGAGATAAAAAGCCTAACGAGACACTTGATGCAATATGCATGTCAATACATATACACTACGGATCATACAGGCTTCATTCCACTTTTTTCTTTTTCTTTTCTCTTTACTTTTACTATTACAAATTACATATTATATTTTATTACATGAAAATTCACCAAATTTCTGTAATTCACATAGCATGCTTGAAAACCAGAACAATTCAACTCATTTGAACACATAGGCACAAAAAACAGCCAAAATATCAATCATATTAAATTTGCTAATCTAAAAATACTCCTAAAGACGTCGAAAGTAATACTAGATTCCTTACCAAATCCTTAATGTTTTCTTCTTCACCATTTTCCTTTCTTTCTCTTCTTCTCTCACTAATTTACTATCTCTCTCTCTTTCTAAACCTTTGAAAAATGGAAGAAATGAAAGTGCAGAGAGAAAGGGAAAGGGAAGGAAAATTTATAGAATTTTGACACCGTTAGATTCGCACCAAGTGGCAAAATCTAGTGAAGAGAGAGGAGAAAATGATTCTTGGCATAAAAAATGAGGGAGGAGGGTCTCCTCTGGTGGCGACGGTGCGCTGCACACCGCGCACACAGGGCCTTTCAGCACAGGCTTACTGCGTGGACGGTGCATGCACAATGTGCGGCGTTAGTCCGTGCATGAGGTGACGTGCAAATGGCCCGCCTGCGCGCGATAGGATGTGAGCGATAGTCCTAACCCCGCACCATGTGTGCGAGCAAAGTGCCCAGCATGCGCGCGGACAAACCACTTTCTCATGGGATTTTTCCGGCAGGTAGTTTTTTCCTATTTTGTCATTTTCTGATTTTTTATAAATTTTTATTTTAATTTAAAAATAAAATAAAACAATTCAAAATATTAAAATAATTTAAAACAAAATTAAATAAAAAGTAAAAATAAATCAAAATCACGAGTCATGAGAACAACGCAAATTAATTAAGTTTAGGATGGACAAAGACCCGAATAAGTAAAGTTTCCAAATTATTTTAGCACAATGATGAGCTAGGTGTTATACACACAATAGAGGAGGGTACATCATGAAGCCAAATAATTTGGTCAACATATAAAGGGCTAACTTACTTACAGGATCAGTGGTTTCGATTCCAAGGAAATGGGCTATCTTGGTTAATCTATGGACCACTGATGAAGTCCATGGTCGCATATTCCCATTTTCATTTTGAAATGGGGAGGTTATGCAACAACCCACCAGGTCTTTGATATTAGCCTTAACCCTCTGATAAGTGAGGCATCGAGAGACTTAATTCACAATGTCTCTCTTCATTCCTGGCCACCAATACTAACATTTCAAATCGCAGTACATTAGTGCTTCCTGGATGGATAAACAGCTTGGATGCATGAGCTGCCTGAAGAACATCATCCCTGATGGTAGGAGGAACCCAAACACAATTTTGGAACCGATACAGACCATCATCTGACATCCTATAATCAAGAAATTCATTCGGGATGAACTTATTAAGGTTTTGCTTGAGCTCGGGATCAGTAGACTAGGCTTTTCAAATCTTCATGAAAAGATAGATCAACTTCATTGAGTTCATTGGTGAGTGATTGCACTAGTGAGAAAAAAAAAGAGGGAAGTGTAAGAGAGAAAAGTATAATGAGAGAAGAAAAGAGTGAAAACAAACTGGGTTTATATTCAAAGGAAAGGGAATTAAAGAGTGCTTATGCAAGTAAGAGAGCTTTAATAGTGCTTAGGTTGAGAGAGGTTTATTTCTCGAAAACTAATATTAATCCAAATCTAGTATGTTTGTTTCTTTGTTGTAGAAGTTTGAAGATGTGTTTCCTAATGATATGCCAAATAGATTACAACCTCTAAGGGGTATTGAGCATCAAATCGATTTTATTCATGGTTCTGCAATTCCTAGTAGACATATATGAGTAATCCAGATAAAACAAAAGAACTCTACAGGTAAGCGGATGAACTCTTGGCAAATGGGTATGTACGGGAGAGCATGAGTCCATGTGCAGTTCATGTGTTGCTAGTTTCTAAGAAATATGGATCATGGAGGATGTGTGTGGCATCCCTAATATCAATTATAGCATAAGGGTGCTAGATACTAATACAAAATACGAGTGCATTTAAATAAAATATATGCAATGGAAATTTTACAAAACAAACAAAATACATGACTTCCCAATTATATGTATAATAGAGGCTAGAAGTCGTAACAAAATACAGAAGGAAGGCCACTTCCTTCACTATGTAAATGGACTCATCAGAGTGCAGAATAAGACATTCACTCATCAAAAATCATGGATCAACGGGATCCAGGCAAGCTTCAAGAGGTAACTCAGCAGACAACTCATCGCAAACATCCTTATTGACATCATATAGAAGGGCCCAACCTAGAAAGGGATGAGTTCTATTAAACTCAGTAAGACATACAATATTAAATAAACATAATTAAGAATTTTATAAGAGAATTTAGGTTTAAAAAGAATACATTTTTGCCACTTACCATTGCAACGATCCATAGGAGTAAGATTAATATAAGAAAATATTTAAAAAAAAAATATCAAGGTAAAGTAATAATACAGATAACATACCAATAAAGAAAACCAAATGAATCAACATAATTATTATTACTAAGTCTTTTACCATACTTCGCGTGAAGCTCATTACGACTTTTTATCTAATAGCAACTTACGACTTGCTCAACTATAATAGATTTATGGCTCACTACACCATAGTTGATTTGTGGCTCACCACACAATAGTTTATTTATAGCTCGCCAGACCATAGCACAATCTATGACAACCATCGTGCCAACCACTGTAGTCCTAAAGACTATGACCATCGTCATTCTTCGCCATAGTGGTCTTAAGATCTCCTACACTCTTTCGTGCTGTCCTCCACAGGGAGTGGTCATCTCATGTCTTTTTAAACAGGGTAGGGACAACAAAAATAGATTAAATAGTTTAACGGATTAACTCCAATTTCATGCATTATATCATGTCATTAATTTCATCTCAATTTGTTCATAACAATGTAAACATTTACAATACATGCATTTAGTTCATTATAAGCAATAACAAACCATGCAATAAAATCAATATTTTACTACTACTTTTTTCTAGAAATGTTTCTTAGAATGTGCAAGAAAATACTAAATCCCTTACCGATACCAACGACACTTTATAAGCTAGTTCCCTTTCTCTTCAAATTTTCCACCTTTCTCTCTCTAGAATATCGGATTTTTAGGGTGAAAATGAGTGAGGAAGAATGGTGGGGGAAAGTCTTTATTTATAGAAAAAGAGAACCGTCAGATTTACGACAAGTGTCACAAATTCGGAAGAAGAGAAAAAATGATGACATCATCATAATGTCATCAACATCAATCAGCCAAGGGAGAGGCACTACTCTCAAGGTGATAGTGACGAAAGTGGTGGCGGCAGTAGCAAACGACGGTGGTGGTGCAAGGCTCATGACATCACACGTTGCCCAAGTCTGCCATGTGCGTGGGCTAGGCCAAGCACGTGCACACTACTAGTTTGCACGCACAGACGACGTGCTAACTCGCATGTGCACAAACTGTTATGTGCCTGTCGTGTCGCACATGCACACGCTGAGCTACGCGGTTGGCTCAACTGCTCTGAACGCAGATCCATGAGCACTGATCTGCACACACTTGACTTGCGCGTTTGTGCGTAGATAGGGCACAGTACAGGTATCAGACTAATGAGTTGTGCACCAACGTGCATGCCCGATCAGCCTAGCATTCGTGCGCGGGTGCACAACGCACAGGATCTACTACGTGGGCTAGGTTTTTCTTGTGGTGTTTTCTCTTCAAAAAATTTTCCTTTCTCTTTTTATTTTGAAAACCTTAACAAATAAAATAAAATAATAAAAGTTGTAATAAATTGAGGAAAACGGTAAAAATTCAAAATAAAATAAAATAAAATAAAATAAAATAATATTACACCACTGAAATTTAATGGCTAAAGACCTGAATAAAATGGAGTCTTAATACCACATACAGCACAAAGGTGCACGGTATCACAATGTGTGTTGACCCTCGTGCAGTCAATAAAATCACTGTAAAGTATCATCGTCCTATTCCTAGATTAGATGACATGTTAGATGAATTACATGGTGTATGCATTTTAACAAAGATTGATCTTAAAAGTGGATATCACCAAATTTGCATGAAACCAGATGATGAATAGAAGAATGCGTTTAAAACTAAATATGGTTTGTATGAGTTAATGGTTATGCCATTTGGTTTAACTAATGCGCCTAGTATGTTCATGAGGTTAATGAATCATGTCTTACGTGAATTTCTTGGAAAGTTTGTTGTGGTTTATTTTGATGATATTTTGATTTATAGTAAGTCTTTGGATGATCATTTTGTGTATGTTAGAATTATTTTAGAAGTTTTGAGAAAGGAACAATTGTTTGCTGACTTACAGAAGTCTAGTTTTTATCTTGATCAAGTTGTATTTTTAGGGTTTATTGGTAGTGTAAAAGGAGTTAAAGTTAGTAGTGACAAAGTGAAAGCTTTACAAGAACAGGCCAACACCTAGGAGTTTGTATGATGTGAGGAGTTTTCACAGGCTGACTAGTTTCTACACGAGATTTGTTAGAGATTCTCAACTATTTTTGTTTCTTTAACTGTAGTAATTAAAAAGGAGGTTGGATTCAAATGGGGAGAGGAGCAAGAGCATGCATTCAAAACTTTGAAAGATAAATTGTGTTCTACATATGTTCTTTATTTACCTGATTTTTTAAAAATTTTTGAAATTGAATGTGATGCTTCTGAAATTGGTGTTTGAGTTATTTTGATGTATGATAAATTTCCAATTGCATATTTCAGCAAAAAGTTAAATGAGACACCATTGAACTATTCTACTTATGACAAGAGTAATATGCTTTAGTTCGTGTAATGCAAGTGTGGCAGCAATACCTACTTCCAAAGAAATTTATGATTCATACTGATCATGAGTCCCTCAAGCATTTAAAGTGACAAAATAAGCTAAATAAAAGGCATACAAAGTGGGTAGAGTTAATTGAGACTTTTCCTTTTGTGATTCGTTACAAGCAAGGTCAAGACAATGTGGTAGCATATGCATTATCTAAAAGTTATGCTTTAATTTCTACACTTAGTTCTAAGTTGTTAGGATTTGAGCAACTCAAAGATATGTATGCTACTTATTCTAATTTTTGCAATGTTAATGCTTCTTGTTAACATGCTACATTTGATAAGTTCTATAGGCATAAAGGATTTTTATTTTGTGGAAAACAATTGTGTGTGCCTACATGTTCATTGCATGAATTTTTTGTTAGTGAGTCTCATAATGGGGAATTAATGGGTCATTTTGGTGTACATAAAACTTTGGGCGTTCTGACTGAGCATTTTTATTGGCCAAACATCCGTAGAGATGTTGACAAACGTTGTTTATCTTGTATTGCATGTAGATATATTAAATCTAAATCCAAACTGCATGGTTCATACACTCTATTACTAGTTCTTACTCAACCTTGGACTGATATTTTTATGGATTTTGTGTTAGGTTTGCTTAAAACTAAAAAAGGTAATGATAATAAATTTGTTGTAGTTGATATGTTTTGTAAAATGGCATATTTCATTGCATGTCACAAAATCGATGATGCAACAAACATTGCTGATTTGTTCTTTAGAGAAGTAGTAAGGTTACATGGTGTACCTAAGACAATTGTTTTATATCGTGATGTTAAATTCTTGAGTCATTTTTGGAAAACTTTTTAGAGTAAGTTAGGCACTAAACTTTTGTATTCTACTATTTGTCATCCATAAACTGATGGTCAAATTCAAGTTGTTAATAGAAATTTGGGAACTTTGTTACGTGTTGTTACTAGCAAGAATTTGAAAACTTGAGAAGATTGTTTGCCATTCATTGAGTTTACATATAATCGTACTATTCATTCTTTTACAGGTTTTTAACCATTGAAAATTATGTATGCTTTTAATCCATTAACTATTTTGGATTTAATGCCATTATCTTGAAGTGAAATTTCAAGTATAGATGGTAAGAAAAAGGCTAAAATGGTTAAAGCTATCCATGAAAAGGCACATGAGCAGATTAAAAGAAGAACCAAGTTTATGCTCAATGGGATAATAAAAGACAAAAACAAATTATACTTAAACCTGCACATTAGCTTTGGGTACATATACTCAAGGAAAGATTTCAAAAACCAAAGAAGTCAAAGCTAGATCCAAAAGGCAACGAACCATTTCAAGCGTTAGAGAAAATCAATGATAATGCTTACTGAATTGATCTCCCTTATGAATATTCTAAGTCTGCTACTTTTAACATTTTTTATCTTTCTCCATTTGATATGAATGCATATTTGAGGATAAATCCTTTTGAAGGAGGAAATAATGCGGACACGGGTTTAAAAGGCTTTAAAGAAAAGCATGAAGAAGAGATTACAATGCCAGCTTGTCCAATCACAAGATTTCAAGCCAAGAAGGCAAAACATACATTTCAAAGCTTTGTATAAAAATGGGTACAAAAAGAACATAGCACATGTGGACTGTTTGAAAAATCAAAGAAGTTAAAGAAAATCATTAATTTCGTCAAAGTGTGTGGACAGAATTTAGAATGAATGTCTATGATCATTTTGTTCATTTCCTAGATAATTAAATTATGTTCATGTCTCCATAGGTCAATTAATACTATGTTTACCTAGGTCATTTAATACCATGTTTTCCTAGGTCATTTAACATCATGTTTCTCTCGGTCATTTAAAATATGTTCATATTTTCTAAGTCATTTAAATTATGTTTATGTTCTCCTAGGTCATCTAATTATGATCCTTGGCAGAATCTAGGTATTTTAAGCAATAAATATCTCATTTTCAATGTAATATGACATACTTCAATTATTAAATAAATTTTATTGCCTTTGGTAGAGCTTTGATAAGTGAGAATTCTTATTCTTCTTGTTGCATCAAGAATTGAATTAACATATCAAGTTATCTTGTGGTGTTTATTCATTCTTGCTTCTTTCATCCCAATCCGCCCAAGTTCTCAATTACAGGTTAGCTGTGGGTTTGGTGGGGAAGATTTGTTTAAGAATTTAAGTTATCTATGCAAAAATGTATATGTGGAGTTATAATGTAATCTTTGCTCCTCGGTTTCTGCATCTCACCAGAAATCATATGACTGAGAAAAGATATTCGATCCAACTAAAAGGAACATTTGTTCAATTCGGCATAAAGGCGATGCCGCCAGAGAGTCTCCAACACTTGGGTCAAGTGAACGACATGCTCTTCAGAAGTTATAGAATATATCAGGATATCATCAATGAAGACAATGACATATTGGTCCAACGTGGCTTGAAGACATGATTCATAAGATCCATGAAAATGAAAGAGGTATTAGTTAAGCCGAATGGTATAACTCAAAACTCGAGTTGGCCATAATGACAATAGACACCATCTTGGGGATATCATTAGGCTTCACCCATAATTGATGATAGCTTGACCTGAGGTCAATCTTCAAAAAAACTGACGCAACATGTAATTGGTCAAATAGGTCATCAATATGAGGTCGGGGATACTTATTTTTAATGATCACCGAGTTGAGCTCCTGGTAGTCGATACAAAGTTAGAGCGTCCCATCCTTCTTCCTTAAGAACAAAACTAGAGCACCCCACGGGGAATGATTGGGTCGAATAAACTTCTTCTGCCATAGTGCAGTTATTTGATGCACAAGTTCCACAAGTTTTATTCGTTTCGTCTGATATGTAGGATTTGAAATAGGTTGGGTTCCGCATATAAGATTAATAGAGAACTCAATCTTCTGTATAGCATGTAGACTAAGTGAATCTGCTCGAAAGACATTCAGGAAATTGAAGACCACTAGGATTGTCTGTAGTGATGGTTCAAAGTCCATATTCCTAGGCATCAACAACTCCAAATTTGAAATAACTCCAAAAATTTTCACAATGTGTCATACATTTACAAAATAAACCCCCTTTGTAATCTTATGATTGCTTTCATTTTGGCGAGCACAAGATTACGACCTCGCTCTTACAATGTATGATAGCCTGATAATTTTCTAATCAATCCATTCCTAGGATTATGTCAAACCCTAAGAAATCTAAGAGTATGTGGTCTACCATTACATCCTTGTCCACGTCACTTACTTTACAGTTTTTAAAGACTACATGAGCCCCATAGTAGGAGTCTCTATCATTAAAAGTTATCTTAAATAGTTTGGTTTTATTTCTAGAATTCTGGCTAACTTACATGATATAAAAGAATTGGTAGCACCTGTATCTGTCAAGGCATAGGCAGTAGAATTATAAATAGAAAGTGTACCATGAATAATAATCAGTGTGGCTACCACATCAGGCTCATTGACGTGGTAAACTCAGCCTTGGGCAAGAGGTAGGAGAATGTCCCGAGGTTGTCACGGATAGTCCCGTGCAAAATATTGAGTGCTCCCGCACTTGAAGCAGAAGTTTTTAAGATGATGGTAGATGCGATCACCATGATCCTTCTTGCAATGATGGCAAGGCAAGGTAGAATGGACGGGATTACCTTGAGGGAGGCAAGGGGCAGAGATAGGTGCAATGGGAGGTCTCTTCTTGATGCAATTAGAGTTTAGGCCAGCATGCCTCCTCCTCTGTTATTGCTATTGTTGTTGAGTACAAAAATGGGAGATGCATTGTTGCTATGCTATAACAAGTCCTTTGGCTATCTGGGTGTACTCAAGTGCATCCACATTAGTGTTGGGCTTCAGGATTGCGATGCAATCATACATATCTGCTCTAAGGCCTCTTATGATCTTCCGAGCCTTTTGGCTCTTCGCGGCCACCATCATGGAAGTAAATAGAGATAACTAAACAAACCTGACAACGTACTGGTTAACAATCAGGTTTCCCTGATGCAGGTCCTGAAACTTCTTTTCTTTCTTCTCCTGAATGTATACTAGGAAAAAACTCTTCAAAAAAGTGGTCATGAAGTGGGTCCAAATGATAGGGGTTGACAAGACGTCCTTCTTCAGTTGCCATCAATGTTCAGCTTCACCTATGAACTTGAAGGCAGCGAGAGGGACCTTTTGTTCCTCAAAGAGGTTCAAGATAGAGAAGAGCTTCTCAATTTGTAGAATCCAAGTTTTTATAGCCAAAAGGTCGTGTCAACCATCAAAATGAGGAGGGATTAGCCTTTGGAACTCAGAGATGTTATGAGAAATGGTTTTATCTATGGGACTACAGTTATGGGTAGGGGGCTCTGGTCATGTTGGAGCTAGTTGTGACCTACTACAACAGTCAGCTCTAAATAGCTCGAAAGAGCTCCGTAAACTCAACTTTAGTCAAGTGTCTTGGGCCTCAGTGCGATCTGCAGAAGCCTCCCATGAGTAATTTAGTTTACACACAGAACACAAGTGATTGGTAAGAAGGTTATTCCTAACTCTAAGAATTTTTTAAGACTTCTGAGTTTAACTATAGGCTCTAATGTAAGGGATTTTCCAAGGATCATGATCTAATACAAAGTTGTAACATTTAGATACTTGGTGGGGTGTAACGGTGCGTAATAACAGAAACAGATACGAGTGCAATAAAAAAATATATACAGCAGAAATTAGAAATCCCTTACAACCAAAATATAAGATGAGTGTTTATACAACTAGGACCATCAAAGAGTCATAAAAAAAATACATATAGAAAAGTTACTTAATTACAAAATATTTTTTATCAGAGTGTAGAAAAAATAAGCACTCATAAATACTCTAGGGATCCAAAGAGGCTTTTGAAGTAAGCTTCGAGGGGCAACACTACGTGCGGCTTATTGCTATCATCATTTGTGAGGTCCTAATATGGAAATAGTGAGTTCCATGAAACTCAGTAACGAAAATAGTATTAAAATTATACTGCTAAGGTTTTAAAAGTTATTAGCCTTAAATGAACATCTTTACTCAATAGATAACATACCTTAGAGGTCCATTGCGGAAGGATAGATTTAAACATTTAGAAAAACAATTGTTCTTATAGAAAAATATTTTAAAAGTATTAAATAGAACAACAATTCATAGAGATAGATAAAAATCAGAAAGCTATTATTAAATAGGAAAACAATCCTGTGAATATCAATCATGGAAGCAACCTCGCAATAATTTGAAGCCTCACGAGGCACTTCAAAGAGAGTGAATAGTTAAGTATTTTTTCTCCTGAATTTTGAATTTTTAAGTTAACACACCTAGTACAGAACATGGTTACAGAAAATGGATTGTGAGTGAGAGTATGTGGGATATGCACATATACAGGACACTCGGCAAATATGTGTTCCACACTTCAAGAAGATGACACCCAGCATGTGAATGCCATGGGAGGATTCTAGAATTAGCAATAAAGAAGATATGATCCCTATTCGAACACATACAACCTCGAATGGAGAGACCCCCCGAATTTAAGCTATGGGGTGAGAAAAAAGAATTTTCAACCATACCAGCCCCGACCACCTCTCCAGCAGTAATTTGACATCCCAGATGTTAATTAAGGCAAATGGGTATCAGGTTCAGAATAATGAGTGCATGATAAAATTTTATGTAGTAGAACAATTAATACAAATATTTTACAAACATATATATGAGTTCAAATTACATACATATAACTAAGGCCTGAAGTGGCAAAAAAATACAACAAAAAAAAAACAGAATAAAGCACAAAAGAATGCCAGTTCTTTCACGATGCTATTCGACTCATCAGAGTGTGGGAACAATCTTACACTCAAATTCTTTGGATCCACGGGATCCTCATAGACTTCCAAGGGTAGGTCAGCCTACAGTTCCTCATTTTCTTCCTCATTTGGGGGATGGAAAAAGTGAGTTCTATATGCTTAGTAAGGAAAAAAATATGAAATTAACATCGTAAGGTTTTAAATGTGAATTATTTTACATAAAAGCTTACCATTTGGCCACCTCGTAAACCAATCATACATTATGAAAATAATTTATTTATTAAGAAAATAATACATTAATATGAACAAACCAAACATACATCCTGCTAGATAATAGAGAAAATCAAATAAATCATGAAATGATTAGATTTTTATGTCATTTTTTGCAAAGTTGTTACAAGTTCTATCTCTGACGGTAGATACAGATTTCCAACTACCCAAGTGGAATGACCAGATCAGATACAAATATGACAATTTGCTCAAGCCCATTTCAAGCTAGCCAAACCATGGTACGATCTACGACCACATCTGTACCAACCATAGTGGCCTTATAAGATATCTATAGTTATGACAGTACTTAGCCAAGGGTGACCTCCAATAGATATTCACATTACCACTATCATCAGAGGGTACGTCATCATCCACTAGGAGTAGTTCTCTTACATCTTCTAGACAAGATGGGGAAGGGGAAACAGATACACCAAAGGGCTAGGAGAATAGATACCTCTAAGAGATAAAAAGCCTAACGAGACACTTGATGCAATATCCATGTCAATACACATATGTATTTCAGACCATTCATGCTTTATTCCACTTTACCCTTTTCGTTTTCTTTTTATTGTTTATTTTTACCAGGCAATAATACTCACTTCATATTATATTTTATTACATGTAAATCATCAAGTGTTTATTATTCACATAGAATGCTTGAAAACAAGAACAATTTGACTTATCTGAACTGTAAACACGAAGGCATACAAGCAGGAAAAATCACATTCATCATGTTTAATAAGTTTATTTTATCTAAAAATATCCCTTAAGACATCGAAAGAAATATTAAATTCTTTACCCAAACATTGATATTTTCTCCTTCACTGTTCATCTTTTCTTTTTCTCCTTCTCTCATTAGATTACTCTCTCGCTCTCTTTCTCTCTCTAAGTATAGAAAAATGGAAGTGTGGGGAAGACTTGGGTGGGAAAGCCTATTTATGGAATTTTGCAACCGTTGGATTCGCACCAAGTGGCAAAATTTGATGAAGAGAGAGGAGAGAAAGATACTCGGCATGAAAAACACAGGCCTCCTGCCCCGCGTATAGGGCAAAGGCGCACTTGGTGCCGCGCAAGCCTACTACGGGTAGGCCCCAGACGAGTAGAACCTATCTGGGTAGGCCTACTGCGAGCAGGGCCTATTCGCATAGGCCTGCTACTCAGATGGGGCGCATACAGTGTGCGGCGCCTGTTTGCGTGTGATGTGATGCGCGGACAACCTGCTTGTGCGCAACAAGATCCGCACAGGACCTGTCCTTGCACCGTGCGCGCAAAGGGGACGAGCACACTGTAGGCATGTCCCATGTGTGCGTATGTGCAGATGGGACGTGCGTGCCATGCGAATGTCCTGCGGCTGCTGCCCTCGTGCGTGCATTTACAATGCACAACAAGCGATTTTTCCAACAGGATTTCTTCCCATTTTTTTTATTTTTTCAAATTTTCTAAAATTAATTTAAATAAGTTAAATGAAAAATTAAATAATAAAATTTAAATTAAATAAAAGCAAAATAATTAAAAATCAACTAGATTTACAAATTACGATAAATAATACGCAATGTAATTTAAATGAGTTTAATGCGACCAAAGGCCTGAACAAGTATGGTTTTCTAAATTAATTAAGCACAATGATGGGTGAGCTGTTACGTCCCTCTACCTAAAAAAAATTTGGTCCTCAAGTTTATCTCAAAAGGTCTGGATACTTCTCCCTCATCTCGCTCTCCAACTCCCATGTGGCTTCCTCTGAGGTATGATGTTGCAATCGCACCTTCATCATGGGAATTATTTTGTTACGTAAGACCTTAGCGATCCACCCAAGAATCTCCACGGGAACCTCCTCATAAGTCATATCAGCTTGTACCTGCACCTCATCATGAGAAATAATATAGGAAGGGTCGGGGTGGTACCTCTTAAGCATCGATACGTTAAAATGTCATGTAGACTCGTAAACGCTTGGGATAGAGCGAGACTGTATGCCACGGGTCCAATGCGTTCAATGATCTAAAAAGGTCCCACATAATAAGGGCTCAATTTCCTTCTCTTCCTGAATTGCATCTCTACCTTATAGGGAAAAACCTTGAGGAAGACCTGATCTCCCACGGCAAACTCCTTGTGTTGCCTACGATTGTCAGTGTAACTCTTTTGACGGCTCTGGGCAATGGCCATGTTCTTGCAGATGATGGCGACCATTTTAATTGTCTCTTGAATGAAGTTTGGTCCTAAATGACGCTGATTTCTGACTTTACTCTAGCAAGCAGGAGAATGGCAAGGCCTTCCATGCAGTGCTTCATACGGGGCCATGTCGATGCTGGAATGATAACTGTTATTGTAAACAAATTTACAAAGGGAGAGATACTCATACAAGTCATCACCAAAGTCGAGGCCACAAGCATGCAACATGTCTTCCAATGTTTGAATCGTACATCCTGACTGACCATCCATTTAGGGATGATAAGTGATACTGAAATACAACCCAGACCGTAGAGCTTCTTGGAAGTTATCCTAGAAGTGGGAAGTAAACTGGGGATCGTGGTCAGACACAATGGATGAGGGAACACTATGAAGTCGAACAATCTTATCAACATATAAGCAAGCTAAATTGCTAGTGGAGTCAGTGGTTCTGATGGATAGAAAATGGGCGATCTTGGTCAGTTTGTCCACAATGATCCAGATACCGTTTCTACTAGAATAGGTTCTGGGTAATCCTATAACAAAATCCATGGTTACTTGTTCCCATTTCTATTCAAGAATTGGAAGACTTTTATAACAAACCATCAGGTTTCCAATGTTCTGCCTTAATCTGTTGATAGGTAAGGCATCGAGAGACATAGACAACTATATCCCTCTTCATTCGTAGCCACCAATACTGACGCTTCAAGTCTCAGTACATTTTGGAACTTCCAAGACGGATGGATAGATTAGACACGTGGGCAGTCTTGAGAAAATCCACCCTTACAGCGACGGAGACCTAAATTTGGTTCTAGAATCTGACCAGTCCATCATCTAAACCCTAAAATTAGGAGATTTATCGGAA
>NW_019014536.1:417538-429911 GCF_000150535.2 Carica papaya
TATCTTCAGGGTAAAGATAATGGCTACAAACTCCTGGTTATGGGTAGGGTAGTTCTGCTCATGAGGTTTCAGTTATCGAGAGCCATAGATGACTACTCTACTATGCTACATCAAGACACATCCCAAGCCAATATGAGATATATCATAGTAGACCTAAAATCTTCTCATATTATCAAGGAGGATCAACATAGGAGCAGAGGTGAGACGATGCTTTAATTCCATGAAACTTTCACTACACTCATAATTCTAGATAAATGGTACCTCCTTTCAGGCAAGCCAGGTCAATAGGGCAGCAATCTTAGCAAATCCATTAATGAACCATTGGTAATAACGTGCCAAGCCAAGAAAACTATGTACCTAAGCCATATTGGTAGATAGATTCTAGTTGACTACCATTTCCACCTTAGATAGGTCCATGAAAACTCCTTCACTCAAAATTAGATATATGAGAAAGGAAACTCGATCCAATAAGAAAGAACATTTGCTCAGTTTAGCAAACAGTTGGTTCTGGCGAAGAGTCTCCAACACTTCAGTCAAGTGCACTCCATGCTCTTCAAGGCTCTTGGAATAAAGTAGGATGTCATCAATAAAAATGATGACATATTGATCTAGTGCATGCTAGAAGACTCTGTTCATTAGGTCCCTGAAGGCTGCAGGGGCATTGGTTAATCCTAACGGCATTACCCTGAACTTGTACAAACTGTACCTGCACCGAAAGGTAGTCTTCAAAATATCTTTTTCTTTGACTTTCAATTGGTGGTATCCTATCTTGAGGTCGATCTTAGAAAAGATCGTAGCTCCCTCTAGTTGATCGAAGAGGTCATCGATCTAAGGTAAAGGGTACTTGTTTTTAACGGTCACTTGGTTGAGTTCTCAGTAGTCCATGCAAAGCATGAAGGAACCATCCTTTTTCTTTACGAACAACACTGGAGCGCCCCAAGAAGAATTGCTAGGGCGAATAAACTTCTAGGTAATAAGGTCAAAAAGCTTATGTTCTAGCTCTGTTAGCTCAGCATGACTTATACAATAAGTAGGCTTCAAGATTGGTTACATTCCAAACAGTAATTCAATTAAGAACTCTACTTCTCGTGGGAGAGGTAGACCAAGAGGTTCAATAGGAAAGACATCCGAAAAGTTACAAATAATTACTATGGTACACACAGCAGGATCAGCACCCATATTCATATTCATTCATTGGTTAGGAAAATAATAAGAAAAATTTGATCCATTTTTGGAGATCATAAAGTTACGATTTTACTTTCACAATTAATTATAGCTCTATACCTTTCCAACTAGTGCATTTCAAATATCACATCAAATCCTACAAATCTAACAGTATTAGATTTATAAATACCTCTATTTTTGAAGCTTTTATCCTACAGTCTTTATATACACAATGAGCCTCTAGCAGTCCCCTAGAGGGAGTTTCTACTATTTATTTTTCTACGAAAGGTTCTGGTCTAAAATCAAGATTACAAGCAAATGTACAAGAAATAAAAGAGTGAGTAGCACTTGTATCGATTAGAGCCTTGGCAAAAATTTCATGAATAGAAAGCATACCCTGGATAAGAATAGGAGTAGGAAGAGTACCGGGTTCATCCAAGTGGTACACGCAACCTTGTGCTACAAGCTGGGTGACGTCCTATGGTCGATGGGGGCAGTCCTTTATAAGGTGTTGGGTGCTTCTACACCGATAACATGCATTATTTATATGTCGACATGGTAGGTCACCATGTGAGCGACCACAATGCTAATAAGGTTGGTTAGGTTAGGCAGGTTGAACTGTAGGTGGAGGCAAAACAGGGGGAAAGGCAATTCTAGTTTGTTTATCAGGGTGGCTACTTACTGGGTCAGGTAATCTCCTCCTACGTTGCTAAGGTTATTGTTGGGTGTGGATTCCGACAATGCGTTAGTGCTTGGCCGAAATGAGATCTTCGGCAAGCTAGGCATGTTTGAGCACCTCTGCATATGAGCTGGGTCTCAGCATCGCGACTTGGACATGATGTCGGCACGAAGGCCCTTAAGAAGCTTCCTGCCTTTTTAGCTTTCGAGGGTGACCATTAGAGGGGCAAACCTAGAAGTTGAATTAAACTGGTTGCATACTAGGCAACCCTGAGACTCCCTTGGTGGAGGTCTTGCAATTCCTCCTCTTTCTTTTCATAGATATAGGCAGGGAAGAAGTTATCAAAGAATGCATCCATGAAAACTTCCCAGGTGGTAAGGGTAGATAAGACTTCCTTTTTAAGTCACCACTAATGTTCTACTTTTCCATTTAGCATGAAGGCTGCAAGGAGAAATTTTTGTTCCTTGGTTAGGTCTAAGACAGTGAATAGCTTGTCTATCTATAACATCCAGGCTTAAGCTACTAAGGGATCAGAGCCACCTTCAAAGTGTGGGGGGTTAAGTTTTCTAAACTCTGCTATGTTGTAAGAAATGGATCTTTCAGCGTTTTAGAAGTCAGGGGTAGGAGGTGGACAAGGGTTGGCTTGATTTTGTCCTACGGCTGTAATTAATCCTTGGATAGCTTGGAAGAATTCGATAAATTCAGCCCTGGTCGGGTGATCTGGGGCTTTAAATCACTCAGTACGCTCTACAGATGGCCTTCCTCGCGTCATTCCTACAAAAGAAAGGAAGACACGAGTTGGTGGTCTAATTTGAAAAAGGACTTATTTTTCCTAGGTACTCTAAAGGGCTTTTTTTACCTAAAGCCTTAGTGTAAGGGATTTAATCTGCAATTCTTCTGCTCTGATACCATCTGTGACATCCTAAATGCTAATTAAGGCAAATGGGTGTCAGATACAGATTCAGAATAACAAGTGCATGATAAAATTTTATGCAGCAGAATAATTAATTCAAATCCCTTACAAATATATATATGAGTTTAAATTACATACATATAACTGAGGCCTGAAGTGGCAACAAAATACAAAGAAAAAAATAAAATATAAAAGAATGCCACTTCTTTCAATATACTATTGGACTCATCAGAGTGCAGGAACAATTATGCACTCAAATTCTGTGGATCCACAAGATCCTTATAGACTTCCAAGGATAAGTCAGCCTTCGGTTCCTCATTTTCTTCCTCATCCGGAAAGGGATGGAAAGAGTGAGTTCCATATACTCAGTAAGGAAAATAGTATTAAATTAACATTATAAGGTTTTAAAGGTGAATAAATTTACTTAAAAGCTTACCATTTGGCCACCTCATAGACTGAACTTGCATTATGAAAATAATTTATTTATTAAGAAAACAATACATTAATATGAACAAACCAAACAAATATCGTGCCAGATAATAGAGAAAATCAAATAAATCATGCTTTGTAAAGTCGTTACGACTTCCATCTCTAAAGGCAGATATAGATTTCTAGCTACCCAAGTGGGATGACCATATTAGATACAAATACAACAATTTGCTCAGGTCCATTTCCGACTGGCCAAACAATGTTACAATTTATGACCACAATTGTACCAACCATAGTGGCCCTATCGGATATCTATAGTCACGATAGTACTTAGGCAGGGGTGACCCCTAACAGATATTCATGTTACCACTCTCGTTAAAGGGTATACCGTCATCCACTAGAAGCGGTCCTCTTACATTTTTCCAAACCAAATGGGGGAAGGGGAAACAAATACCCTGAAGGGCTGGGGGAACAGGTACCCCTCATAGATAAAAAGTCTAACGAGATACTTAATGTAATATGCATGTCAATACACATATGTATTCCAGATCATTCATGCTTCATTTCACTTTTCTCTTTTCTTTTTCTTTTTATTCTTTATTTTTACCAGACAATAATAATGATTTCATATTATATTTTTTTACATGCAAATCATCAAGTGTCTATAATTCACATAGCATGCTTGAAAACAAGAACAATTTGACTTATTTGAACTGTAAACACGAAGGCACACAAGCAAATAAAATAACATTCATCATGTTTAATAAGTTTATTTTACCTAAAAATATCTCTTAAGACATCAAAAGAAATAAAAAATTTCTTACCGAAACCTTGATGTTTTCTCCTTCACCGTTCCTCTTTTCTTTTTCTTCTTCTCTCACTAAATTACTCTCTCTCTATCTTTCTCTCTCTAAGTTTTGAAATTTTGAAGAATGGAAGTGTGGGGAAGAATGGGGTGGGAAAGCCTATTTATAGAATTTTGAAACTATCGAATTCACGCCAAATGGCCTATTTGAGGAGCTGTCCTTGCGCCATGGGCGCGAACAAGACGTGGGCACTATGCGCACGTCTTGTGTGTGCAGGCGCGCAGATGAGATGTGCGCGCCATGCGTGGCACCTGCGTGAGTAGCTCCGCTTCCTGTGGGATTTCTTCCCGTTTCTCCATTTTTCTGATTTTTTCTAATTTTCTAAAATTAATTTAAATAAGTTAAATGCAAAATTAAATAAAATTAAAAAAAAAGAAAAATAATTAAAAATCAACCAGATTTACGAATTACGATAAATAATACGCAGTGTAATTTAATTGAGTTTAATGCGGCCAAAGGCCCGAACAAGAAGGATTTTCCAAATTAATTAAACACAACGATGGGCGGGGTGTTACAAGGAACCATCTACCTCTAAGAAAGGTATGTCCCTCAAAGAAATAGTGAAATCACTTAGAACTAACATGCACCAATTTCAATAGGAAACGAGGGCCAATATCCAGAACTTAGAGACTTTGATGGACCAACTTGCAACTTTTATAAGCAAGCTGGAGTCTCAAGGAAAATTGTTTTCCCAAACTGAAGTGAATCTGAGACCCAATGTGAGTGCAATCAAACTGAGGAGCGGTAAAGAGTTTCAAGAGATCCCTCTTCGACCTAACCTTAGTTAAGGCTCATAAAGGGAAGCTGATTCAGAAGTCAAGGGCAAGGCTTTCGAGCCCACTTGTGATGATGACAACAATAAAGAAAAACAGGTTTTTGGTCAACCAGAACAATTTGCAGTAAAGCCCCCATTCCCAGAAAAGTTCACTAAAGCAAAAAAAGAATAGGATAGATAAATTTTGGAAACTTTCCGCAAAGAAGAAGTGAATCTTTCCTTTCTTGATGCAATCAAACAAATACCCTGTTATGGCAAATTCTTGAAAGAATTATGCACACACAAAAAGAAATTGAGTTGTAATGAGAGAGTCAGTGCGAGGGAGAATGTGTCGGCCATCATAGAGAGGAAATTGCCCCTTAAATGCAAAGATCAAGGCATATTTGCCATTTTATGTAAAATTGGTTCTTTGGGCATAAAGAAGGCCATGTGCAACCTTAAAGCCCCAACAAATGTGATGCCACTATCCATTTAGTCCTAATTGAAGGCTGGATAGTTGAAGGAAATATGAGTCATTATCCACTTAATGGAGAGATCCGTTGTCTACCCCAAAGGAGTGCTGGAAGATGTATTGGTACAAATGGACAATCACATCTTTTTGGCTGATTTCTATGCTCTAGACATAGAGGATGATAAGTCTATAAATTCATCAAACCTTCTCTTGGGAGACCATTCCTCAATATTGCCAAGACCAAGATTGATGTAAAGAATGGTACCCTCATCATGGAGTTTGACAGAGAAGTGGTTAAATTCAACATCTATGATGCCATGAAGTATCCCACTGACCTATCTTGTTTATATATTGTAGATATCCTAGATTCCTTACCGCAAAGATATTTTTATTTATGTTTTGGAGATGAGACAAATATAGTGCTCAGTAATGCACTACACACCTAGAGTTTGGAAAACCTGGAAGAAGACATATGGCTGATGGAAGTTACAAGAACCTGTGTTTGAGCTAGATTCATCCAAATGACTCAAAGGTAACACACCCCGCATTTTAATCTTCCTATTTCTCATACCAAGAATTTGCCTTCTATTTTTGCAGGCCCCTAAGCTAAAACTAAAGTCACTGTCAAGACATCTGAAGTATATCTTCTTAGGAGATGAGGAAACACTTCCCATCATAACCTCTGACAAGTTGAGTAAGATAGAAGAAGAGAAGCTGATTAGGTTACTCTACGAGTATAAGGAGGCAGTCGGATGGACCATTGCCGACATCAAAGGAATATCACCCTCCACATGCATGCACTAGATACTATTGGAGGAAGATAGCAAACATACTGGACAAGCATAAAGGCATCTGAACCTGCCTATGATAGCTGTGGTGAAGAAGGAAATCCAAAAGTTACTAGATGTTGTAGTGATTTACCCAATCTAAGACAGCAAATGGTCGAGCCCAGTGCAAATTGTGTCAAAAAAGACTGGAATTATGGTGATGGAGAAGCAAGATTGGTGAGAAGGTATCAACAAGAATGAAGAACGGATGCTGAGAAGATTGCATTGACTACAAAAAGCTAAATGCTTCCACCAGGAAAGACCATTTCCCTCCCCCATTCATTGATAAAATGTTAGAGAGAATACCAGAAGAACACACTATTGCTTCTTGGATGGGTATTCAGGGTTTTATCATATTTCAGTTACTTTAAAAGACCACATTCACCTACCCCTTTGACACCTTTACTTACAAAAGGATGCCTTTCGAACTCTGCAATGCCCCAGCCACTTCCTAGAGTTATATGGTCAACATTTTTTCTAATTTTATTGAGTAGAGTAATGAGGTCTTCATTAATGATTTTATAGTCTACGAAGACTCGTTTGATGAATACCTAGACAACCTCACTAAAGTGCTAAAAAGGTGCCATGAAACCAACCTTGTCTAAAATTATAAGAAGTGTCACTCATGGTCAATCAATGGCTGATATTAGGTTACATAGTGTTTTCAAAAGATATAGAAGTGGGCATAGCAAAAGTAGATGTCATTAAGTCCCTGCCTTATCCCAAAAGCATGTGGGAAGTTTGTTCCTTCCTCGGGCACGCTAGCTTCTATGGGAGATTTGTTAAGGACCTTTCAAAAATCACCTAACCTCTATGTAAACTACTGCGAAAAGAAGCCAATTTTAAGTTTAATGAATCCTGTAGAAATACATTTGACATGTTGAAAGAGAAGTTGATCACGACACCTATCATCCAGCCACCAAATTAAAACCTACCATTCAAAATCATGTGCGATGCTAGTAATCAGGTCCTAGGTGTATTTCTTGGGCAAAGGATGGGGAAGAATCCATATGTCATCTATTATGCTTCCAGGACTTTAGATTCTTCTCAGGTGAATTACTCCACCACTGAAAGGGAGCTACTAGCTGTTGTGTTTGCATTGGAAAAAATTTATTCCTATCTGTTGGGAATTAAGGTTATTATGTTTTTTGATCACACGACATTAAAGTACTTGCTAAAAAAGAAGAATGCCAAATTAAGATTGATCTAGTGGATTCTACTGCTACAAGAGTTTGACTTAGAAATAAGGGATAAAAGAGGCATGGAAAAGTTGGTTGTTGATCATCTCAGCTATCTGCCTCTAATTAAAGAGGCTACACCATGGAGAGATGAATTCCTAGATGAGTACCTCCTCTCAGCACAACAATCACACTGTGGTATGCAAATATTATCAACTTCTTAGTCACAAATACACTTTTGGACGAATTGTCCAGATCACACAAAAATAAACTAAAATGGGAAATTGGAAAGTATGTATGGGATGATCATATCTACAGAAACAATGTGCAAACCAGATCATCTGCTGCTGTCTCCCTAAGATAGAAATCCCTTCCATCCTGAGCTTTTGCCATTCACAGGCTTACGAAGGACACTTCAGTCTCAAATGCATCGCACAAAAGGTGTTAGAATGCTGTCTGTTTTGGCCTTCTCTATTACAGGATGCATACATTTACTGTAAAACTTGCAAAAATTGCCAGAGGATAGAAACTATAAACCACAAGGACTAAATGCCTTTAACACCCATTCTTGTTTATGAAATTTTTGATAAATGGAGAATCGACTTCATGGGGTTTTTCCCCTATTCTTTTGGGAAATTCATACATTCTACTGGCTATAGAGTATGTCTCAAAGTGGGTGAAAGCCAAGGCAACCTGAATAGATGATGCAAAAACCGTTGCAAACATCATCAAATCCCACATCTTTATATGGTTCCGGGTGCCTCAAGCAATGATCATCGATAAAGGCACACATTTCTCCAACCGACTTATTGCAACTCTCTTCAAAAGATACCATGTTACTCACTGTACCTCCATTGCTTATCATCCACAGACCAGTGGCCAGGAAATGATTTCAAACAAAGAGGTGAAGTTCATATTGGAGAAGACCGTCAATCCCAACCGAAAGGACTTAAATTTATAGCTAGAGGATGATCTGTGGATTTACAGAATAACCTACAAGACTCTAATAGGAATGTTGCGATATCAGTTGGTCTTCAGAAAAGTTTGCCATCTTCCTTTAGAGTTTGAACACAGAGCGTATTGGGCAATTAAGAATGCATGAAGCTGAAGAACAGAGGAAGCTACAACTACATGAATTGGAGGAGATAAGAAAGGAAGCTTATGAAAATGTGCGCATCTATAAGGAGAAAACAAAAACTTTTCATGATCAAATGGTTTCAAGGAAGTAATTTTCTGTAGGCTAGAATGTTCTTCTATGTGACACCCATATGAAACTATTCCCATGAAAATTGCGTTCTAGGTGGCTAAGACCTTTTATCGTCACAAACATCTACCCCGTGAAGTTTTTAAAATCAAGAGCTTGGACACGTACAAGATATTTAAAGTAAACGGGCACCGACTCAAATCATTTTATCAAGGATTCATAAATTAGTAAGTAGAAGAAATTATCTTAGAGAATCCTATAGACAATGAGTAACAACCCACAAACTATGTTCAGCTTAAGACAATAAACAAGGGCATTTAATGGAAGGCAACCCATTTGGTTTCTTCGTTCGTTCTATTTTCTTTTTTTTTCTTTCTTTTATTGTTTATTTTTGTAAAGACTATTAACGCCACTTTAACTTATGTTTTCTTCCTCGTCACAAGCCATTAAGGGACTTACACAAGACTGCTAAGCTCTTGAAAAAGGATCATGTGAACCAATACTAAAATCATGAAAAGAGGAATACCCTTGCCCAAGGCTTGTACAGATGTGATGACCCTTCCCCATTGGTTTTTCGAACAAGATGCCTGGATAGTAATTTGGTGGTCACAAACTAAGGCTTGTCCAAAGCTTACAATTCGATCACTCATGTGCGTTAGCCCAACGAGCTGCATAAGCCTTGCCCAAAGGTAATGAACATCAATCCCAAGTCAAGATCTTTCATAAGCCTTGTGCAAGGCTAATGTATTGGACCAGTGGAGGATAAAAGCCAATCAATCACATTAACCTTGCCTAAGGTTTACTTCCCAGAATAGGGTCTTACCCAAGCCTTTCCCTAAGGTATGCCACACCCTAGTCGCTCATCCGTAATCACCTGAGCCTTGCCCAAGGCAAATATTAAAAAAAGAATTTTGTTTATGCCTTAGCCAAGGAACCTGACACCTAGCACCATTATAAAATTAAAAACCCTTAAATCTTGCCCACAACTACCTCCCCACAATCACTCTAAAACCTTGTCCTAACCTCTGAACCGTCCCTGATCTTCAACCTCCAAATTTCAACCCCTCACCACCAAAAACCAAAAACACCAGTGCCATGAGGCAAAAGAGATCAGCCCACAAGTCTTGTGACCTCAGGCCTTACATCGCCCATCACTGTGATACGACAGCTGCTACACAAGCATCACCAAGAGCACTAGAACAACCAATCCCACTTGTGTAGCAAAAACCACCTCACACTGCGAACAAATGCACTGAAAGCAACCATCAATAAAGTAGTCTCATCATCGCCATCCTTGACTCTCAACCAAAGGAGTATGCTTACCAACACGCTGGACTAAGTCGTACTGTCAAACAGCCAGAGTCGCAATAACGATACTCGTAGGAACCCACCATCGACGACAACGAGGCTACCCAAGCATGAAAAAGGGCATAAATCAAAAGGAGCAAACATGTGCTTCTGTGCAATGAGTCCTAACTTAAATGGCCACCTCACCTTCCATGAAGAATTAGAGAAAAAGAGGTACGGGGAAATCTTTGAACACCCCATAGTACCGAGTAAATGTTGTCACCTCCCTACCCTAGAAACCCTTAACATCAAAGAGAAAGTCTCGCAACTGATCAACAACGTTAGTTGAGCTCCCTACTTTAAAAATACCCTACCAGCATATGTGGAATTTATCCACGAATTCTACTCCACTTTTGAATTTTATAAATGGACTAATTTCACTCTAAGGACATATAACTTGATCTCCTTTCAGTTGATGGGCCAACGATTCAACTTTTCGCTCACTCAGTTCTAAAATGCCTTAGGATTCTCCAACCCTTTCCTCGAGCACGCACTCTGTGATTTCAGTGAGGATTTTAACCCGACTACTGTCTATGAAAGCTTTGTGATAGCCCACCTGACACTTATGACCCAACATATCCAAAGACCTCTACTTACAGGCACCGAGCATGAAGTACATCCATCATTTTTTGGCCTACTCCTTTTCAAGCTGTAAGGACGCACCAAGCATCCTATCCAAAACAGAGCTGTATTTTTTATGGTGCATGGTGCATGAGGGAAGAGTGAACCTAGGCTTCTAAATGCCCACCCAATTTTTTAACATCATCTCCTTCCAGCAACCACTGAACCTAAGATTCGTCATCACCCAACTCACTACCACCCTCACTGGCTTTGACCCCACAGACAATGACCTACATGTCGCATCCCCACAAGCACCCCTGGACTTAAAATCTTTGAATGCAATGGGTTTGATGCTACTCAAAGATGGCTCTCCATGATTTGTACCTCTCAGGCCATCTGTTCCAAGAGACCAATGCATATCCAGCAAAAAGAATGAACAACAAGACCCTACAATCCCTAAACCTCCATAACCTGACCAAAAAGAATTGATAGACTTTGTCCTCATGCAATTTTGTCAGCTGGATAACCATATGAACCTCCTCCAACAATTAACCTGAGAGTTTAATAGAAAAGTTGATGCTACTTACCCAAATAGGGCAAACACCAACATGACCCCATGCCAAATGAACCTCCAGGGGAGTATTCTCTCATTTTCTTTATTTTTTTCTCTTATTTTGTGTTGTTTTTTCCTTTCGCTTATTTTCTCGATTGCCTATTGCATGCCAGCATCACATTAGGGACAATGTGTCATTTAAGTGTAGGGGAATTTAGGTACATGCTACCCCTTAAGACTTTCAAGTTACCCATATTTTGAACACATGCTACCCCACATTCTTAGCCATGCACAAATCACACACACATACACTTTCGGCAATTCTTACCCCAACATTTTTCACAACTATTTCAATTATTTTAAAACAACTCAAATGTGATATTTTAAAAATTGAATTGTAAATTACAATCATCTTCTAGAAATTATAGCTTATCTTCCATCCTTTCACACTATGAATATTTATCTTTGATCGTGTATCTTAAACATGACTTTTTTGGAGATTGTCATCAAAATTGATTTTCCCTTACTTTTGAGTGAATGTCTATGCTTAAGAAGAACTCCACTACAACTTGTCTGAATTTATATGTCTAGAATTCTATGGTTCATGTTTAGGACTTCAAAAAAAATAAAAAATAAAATAAATAAAGAGAAAAGATAGTATAAATTATCTACTCCTCTAGTAATTGAAACTGTGGCCAACTGAGTAAGCAAGTGCATTCATCACAAATGCTTGCCCTTGTGTTAAAAGTTTAGTAACATTTTAAATCAAATGACTATGAGTAATGCTAGTAGCTACTTGAAACTGTGACCAACTAAGTAATCGGGTGCATTAATCACAAATATTTGTCCTTGCATCAAAAAGTTGGTGACATTTCAAGCAAGCAATAAAGTGCTCAAGTTAGCTACAAATAAATTTTTTATTTTTAGTATGAATCAATTGCATGAAATCCTTATATTTGGATAGGTTTAGTGATTGTTCTGTTGGGTATTGGTTGTTTCTCTCAATGAAAAATTTGTGTTAAAAATTTGCAAAACTCTCTCATGTTATGTTTGGGTATTGGTTAAAATGGTTGTTCATTTGTGTGGTTATATTAAAATCTATTTTATGAACTTCTAGTTGATGGATGTCTTTCCATTTTAAAAGTCAAGATTTAACAGATCAAGTTGTGATGGAATTGCTGGGAATAGTTGGGTTGGAAGTGAAGGGCTGGGAATTGGTGATTTGTATTGTGGAGTGCTTAAGGACAAACACAAGATAAGTGTGGGGAAGTTTGATAGTGCATAAAAACATCATCTTTATATCCATTTTTGAGTAATTAATTAGAATAATTGCTATCTAATTTAAGTTATTCCATTCATTTTGATGTAGGACAAAAGATAGGGGCAAATCCGAGAAAGTAGCATAAAAAGGGGTAGAATTTGTGAA
>NW_019014536.1:485715-496377 GCF_000150535.2 Carica papaya
CCGGTTCTTATTTAAAAACCAAACGTAGACATCAATACAAACACCAAAAACAGAAAAACACGAACTAAGCTTTTAGTATGTCTAGCAACTTCAACCGCATACAATCATGCAAGATACCTGAAACTTTTGATTTTCGTTTTCTCTTCTTGACGGGCACGGGTAATTCTTCTGTTGCAGATTTTTCTATCTCGAACAAGCTTAATTCATTTGTTGTGTAATCGTTTTCCTTTTTCTCCTGATTAAAATAATAATAAAATCGTAGGATTAGAAAGTAGAGAATTAGGATCTCAAGAGAAGTAATCAGGATAAACTTTCCAAACAGACCAAGGAGGAGACAATCTGACCTTAAACCTACTAAAATCAGCGGCGAACTTCTTCTTGTTGAAGTTGGTGCCAGCAAAGAGAAAGGAAGAACCTTTCTCCATTGTTGAAGACGACAAAGATATTCTGTGAAGGAGAAGAAGATCTGCGTGACGGCGGGTTTAGACCGGGAAGGGCACAAGGATTTTGTTCCAGCGTTGCTGAGTGAAGTTGTCTTCCTATTCTTGCTCCTCCTTCGGGCTTAAAACCTGTAAAATTTGTATCTTAATAATTAGTAAAAATATAAATAAATTTTGAAAAAAAAAAAACCTTTATTGTATACTATTGCACATGGAGCAACCCGGGCCAAATTTGGGCTGGCTCTGTTAAAAGATGAATTTGAAGCCCTAAATAAATATTAAGCCGAAAACGAGACTTTAATTAGTAAAACTTACGTTCTCTTAGAGCTTAGCTGTATATGTTTTTAGGTCATTTCCACTCAAATTTTGAGTAAAATTTGTACCTTAATGATTGGTTAAAATTATTAAGTTATTTTTGTGCCTTATGAAAATTTTTTGGAAATTAGGAAGTCACACCAGATACACTTTTTGGATAAACAATTTCTACAAGTTCTTCTTCCTCAATCCTTTCTGGGAAGACTTTGTAAGCTGTTCACTACCAAGCCAGCAAAATCTAATAATTTGTAGCATTGTCTGTTTGTAGCCATTGCCAATACAGCTTCAGCAGAGAAACATTATAAAGAAAATGCAATTTTGAATACTGCTGCATTAACTGAAATTAGCAGATTTTTCATATTTAACTTGCACCAAGTAATTGGAATAACCAGTCTTGGGAGTTAACGAGACTCGCACCAATGGAGAACTGATTTCAACCTCAACCTTTAACCAAGGATCCATTATCACCAGCTAAGTCAAACTTCAGTACATATCCCTGTTACATCTGCTAAGTGAGACATTAGTTTTATTAACCACTCCAAGTCGACTGACAGAATATCAACTGGACTGCTTGTCAGCTTGGTTGACTAGCGTTTCCATCTGAAGCAATGGGAGAAAATATATCGAAACACTCATCATAAGAAAGGGGAAAAAAAGGCACACATCAAAATTTACAAAGGCATCATGAACAATTGCTTAGTAACACCGTGCCAAAACATCCCATGACACCATGAACAACAAATACCTAATTGCATGGTGTCAAACATCCTACGGAATTTTTTATATCAACCTTTAACAAACCAATTCACAGTTTGGCCACAAAATGGCGATTATCATCAAATGGTTCATGACGACTTCCCGTAAAGATCGCCAACAAGGCAACGAATAAACTACTTCCCACAAGGATGGGCTGACAATGCAACAAATTAAAAATGGAAGAAAAAAGAGGAGTTATCAGAAAGTATACTATCCTCAGCTACTCATCCGCACCATAGTCCTCCCCAAAGTATTTATCAACTAAACTGTTCGCCATGGTTCTCAGATCCTGATTTTCATGAAATTGAAATCTCTCCATTGCATCAATTCCATCCTCTCCTTCAACAAGCTTTGGACCCTCACCATTTGGCATCCCTCTAAGAACCTACATGCACAAATTATTTAATACTTACATATTATAAATATTTACTTACATTTACATAATACATAAATTTGTGCACATATCTTATATATCTACATTGTATATACATTTGTTTACTTCTTACATAAACAAATTTCAAGCTTGTTGAAGATTAATATTACTATCGAGTCAAACTCAAATCTTAGAATTGTTTAAATGAAATGCCTAGATGCTAGAGTTGTTTATACGAAACACAGGTTTAGATTTCAACCAAAGTTTCAACTAAAACAAAATCAAATCATACTCAAATTTTCAGTTCAGTTATTCATTTTTAACTGGAGGTGAGGAGCACTGCTAACATGACATTTTGCCACAGATGAGGGCCAAAGCCAAGCACCATAAATAAAATTTCTCCATTAATTATGAGTTAGTTTCTTAATTTATAGTGGTTTTAGGGGAGGAGAAAAAAAGAATCTTGCTATAGGCAACATAAAAACACACCTGAATTGTGCAACACAGAATGAACCAGCACTTCGATCATCAAATTTACTTACCAGTTCTATGAACTGAAGACCTAATCGAGCAGCCTCAATATCGGCAGACCTAACCAAGTCAATGAAACCTGAAAGGCATCCTCTGCCAACAAGGGAAACCAAGTGATCTAGAACCAAAGTTGGCTTCCCATCTCCTGTGGCTGGAGCAACACAGAGATTTCCTAAAACATATGCCACTTCCTTTCTTATGTCAAATGGTGCTGTTGAAAGAAAGCGTAACGCCAAAGGCACCACCTCACTACAATATATCAACTGTTTCTGTTCAATGGAACCAGCAGCAATATTAGACAACACCCAAGCTGCTTCCTGCAAAATGGGATAAATTTAATAAAAATAGGTGCTGGAAGTGAACCTCGAAACAATGGAGACACACTTGCTCACCTTTTTCAATACCCTGTGCTCACATTTCAAACATTTTATTAGGACCATTATGATATTATCTGAAATGTGATTAAAAATGTCAATGTGTATATAAATTTGTAGGTATAAATACTGAATGTCTCAATAAAATATGAGATGACAATCACAAGATCTTGTATGTATTAGTATAATCACTGGCCTGTAATTTCATGTCCTGGAATAAGAATAGCAGAAATTGTATGTGAATCACCGGCCACAAGATTACCTAAAGTTCTCAGCACCTAGAAGAAAAAATGATTTGTTAAAAAGGTCAAGATGAGGCAATAGAAATTCTAAAACATGAAATTACAAATTGTAAAAGGTTACAATCAAATTAGTATATGGATTACAAAATATGCCAATTTGCAAAAAAATTAGTTACTTTTCCGCACAGCTCCGTTTTGTTCCCAACCATAGCCGCATAGAAAAACTAGTGCCATTATTAAGAGGGTGAATTTCAGGATGAGATACTAAACACCCACTAGCAGGTAAATTAGGAGGTCACCAACATTTAGTCCCAAGAGGCAGGACATATAGAGCTTAACGTTTTTTATTTTACCGGAATGAGTAATTGCAAGCTATTGGACGTCTCCAATCTTTCCACAAGGATTTGAAGAATGTCTCTCTTCACCAGCAAACTTGAACCAAGGTTTGAAAGAGCTGACAGATATACAACTACCCATGCTACTTCAGTTGCAAGATCCTCATCCCTGAATTTGACAAGTAAACCGACCCTTCAGTCTCAACAAAATATTTTCCAGGGTAAATTTTTTAATTTAAGAACAAAAACTTTACTGCAGGGCACACGATTACTGAATATCACGATTAACAACGTAAATTATAGCATGGAGAACATGTTAAACTAAAGTGATAAAACCAGCATGTTAACCACTAGCCATGTTCAGCATTGTTGGAACTAAAAATCATATGAATTTTTCACGGACAACAAATCTCAAGGATAATAAACTCTGAAGAAGATCAACAGTACAAAATCCATATCTGGTCTCAGCAGCAGGTTATTTTTTTTCCTTCACTTATAGTTTGACCACCAAGTTAATATAAATCCTCAGAACAGAAAGATCCACTATGTTATTTATAAATTTTTTCACTTAAAACTCAGATTCATTTTATGAATCTTCCAGGAAGCAATTGATAGACGGGTCCATCTTTAAAAATAGTGCTACACGGGTAATAAGAGAAGCAGCTGATACAAAAATAAATTGGCACCAACCCTCTCTCTCTCCCAGCAACAGGTTTCAACTAATATAACTTATTGTTCCCGGTACGCAACAAATTTATTTATCTGAAACTACTACAGTTTAAAAAATAACGTGCACTTTAATTTAAATGGTCTCTATATGCAAGTATGCAAGCATGAAGACCTACAAAGACAATATTTGACTCAAACCATAAAATACCCTTGTCGGAGACAAGCAGATTAGGTCATCTTTCCTCTTCCACATGGTTACAATGGAAATGGAAGATTAACCCTAAGGGAAAAAAGGAAAAAAAAAAAAAAAAGCTTTGCAAGATAGTCAAGAGATCTTTTAAGCAAAATCTGCAGACACAAAAATTAACTCACGCTTTCTTCAAGTGTCGAATGATTGCATCAAGTACCCCATCAACCTTCATTAGCTCCACTGCTGCTTTAGGATCGGGGCCCTACATGTAGCATGCCGAAGTTACATAGTAAATAAAATTTAAGGACACACAAACATAATAAATGAAACAAGAAAGCTTAAAACCTTGATTAGGTTTGACAAAGCCCAAGCAGCTGTTCTCACTGTTGAACCTTTGTTAGGCAGCATCATTCTTGCAAGGGGTAGTAAGGCCCCTTGGGATAGCAAAACATTTCTTAGATCCTCTCCTTCACCAGCAACATTTCCCAAGGCCCATGAACACTGCTCAGCTACAGGCACAGAACTCTTTTCTGTACAACAAAAAGATAATCACCTGATAAACTGAAGAAAGCAAACAAAAGGGAAGAAAGATCATACATAATATAAAAAGAAGAAATAGAGAATGGAGCAGATCAGAGAAAGTGTAATAAAGTTCCCATAGTTCAGGGATTCAACTATTAGTTAAAAGTGCAATTTGACGGTCAAGGAAACTATTTACCTTATTGAAATACTAAAAGTGCAACAAGCTGGAGCAAAATAATTTATGTCAAATAAGTAGAGGTCATAACTGACCTCCAAGGTGAGCAATGAGCAGTGGCAATGCAGGCAACAAAGCTTTTGTTTCTTCTGGTTTTCCTGCTGCAATGTTTGTGAGGCACCAAGCAGCCTCAAGCAACTGCAATATTACAAACAAAAAAGAAGTGAGATATTTCTTCGATAAGTTTTCAGTTTATCTTTCACGTGGCTTACCAAAAAATTTATCTGTAAGATGTATTATTGTTACATGTGAAGTATACCATCAAAGATTAGATAACAATATAATTTCAATAAAGACATTTTGAAAAAACTTGTAACTGGAAAAGTTTATTGATCAGGAAACTAGAATTCAGAGCCAATCAGTGAAAAGCAAAATAGTCCCCCTTGCTTCTCTTTCAAGGGCTAAACAAATACCAAGTTTGCATAACCAAGCACTAAGATAATTTTTTATGCTTGCATGTACAAGAGATTTTTTTAAATGGAGCAGCAGAATCACAAAACGAACTCAGTTTCCCAGACCTGCTCATCAGGAGAGCCAAAAGAAAGACACTGCACAAGTATTGATATTGCTCCAGCTTTAAGCGCAGCTTCAACTGGAGGAAACTCGGACATCGATAATAGACGCCTTAGTTCACGAAGCGCACTCACCCGCTTCTGCATTGCGCCTCTTCCTCTAACAATTAAGCAATAAAGATGAGTTAGGTAAAATTTCTTTTTCCTTTTTAAGGATAGTTTTAAGGACTATAAGGTCAAGCCCCTGATGAGAATCAAAGCAAATGAACAATCTAATGCACAAATTAGGGGGGAATAACAATTGAACACAAGATATTACACAGCTCATGGCTAACTTTTCTGTTCCACAAGAGAAAAAAGCACTTCACAAAAAAACAAAAAATCTGTCAGAAAGTAAAACCACTTAAGTCTTAATGACACTGCAACCTCCATCTAATTTTGTGCACACGTGTCAATTCTTCCCCACCTCCACATTGCAACAGCATTAATCTTCCCTAAAAATGTCAAACTATGTAAAGTTCGTTTTAAGCTATAAACCCATAAATGAGAAGGCACAAATGATCACATTGATAATATCCAAAACCTGTAAGAATCTTGGACTTGTTTGCTTACAAATAAATCACTTAATGATAAGCAGGTTGGCATAAAAATCGGGAGAAGATAAAATAGTTAAGGGAAATATTCTACATATAAATCACATACAATATTTAATACTTAAATATAAGGGAAGATCGTAAACAAATAAATAAACCTTTTCATGTTTGTCCGTAGAGAAATTCATAGGATTTACATACTGATAGGCAACAGCAGACTTTAGTTCTTCTACTGCAGAAATGGTTTGAGCCTCGAGAATCGACGGCTCTTCATCAATTATCATATCATTATCCACGGGATAATCGCAATCGCCACTAGTCCCAACTCTGCAAAGACGCTTTGCCTGCACTAATGAATCTCTTCTTTCTTTCCTGACAGTAACCGCGTGCTGCCGCCGTCTCTGAGCTGCAAGGTTCCCCACTAGAAAGCACATGCACGATTAACATTACAATAAACACGCACTTAAAGCAATTATCCATCATCGAAAATTACATTAGTTATATCCAATGAAAAATGGACCTGATTACGGAGTCTAGTTGAACTATTGACAGATAATCCAAAATATTATCAAGCACAATACCTCAAACTCTCCTTCCATTTCATTAATTCGATACCAAATTTTGGTCGAAACACAAACAGATCATTATTAGTTCAAGTACAAAGACCTAGTGATTGACGAGAACAAACCTGAAGTCTTGATTGGGTCTCTCCTATGAGAGGACAAACCATCATCGGCCATAGTGGTAGCAATGGGAAGCTCTTCCTTTCAGGCAGAAGAATGTGAAGTGAGGATTTTGAATGAGAAAACAACTGAAGTTGGGAAAAGGGGAAAGGCCCCAAATACCAACGGGATCACTTCCTCACGTGTCCAAGCACGAAAATTCGCCGCCTTGGATTGATTGCCATTTGTTAATATCATTATCCTAATTGAATTTTAGCCCCAATAATTTCCAATATAGGGGAAGTGACCTTCGAGTCTCCTTAATTGATATTTTAGCATTTTACTATTTATGCAAAACGTATTCAAGGGAAAATCGTTATACCTCTGTGCAATTAGTCTCTTTAGTCAAGCTACACATTTAAACATGCAACAGGCATGTGATGCACATAAATCCAATCCTATATGGAATAGGCTTGTATACAATACCAAAGTGGAGTTTACCATGCATAAGTTAGACCTATAATGGTATCGATCTTATTTAAGGTTAGTTTAAATCAATTCAGACATTAAAGACAAGTTGATAATCAAATAGCAAGCATACAAGAAAAAAAAAAGTATAGATGTGAATTTACAAAAAAAAATATATAACATTTATTTATTAACAAAAAAAGAATATAATGAATATGTAAATCTCTCATTCTCTAGATTATAACATGTAATAACCTATCTTATTTATAATGTTTATAATCAAGGTAAAATACAACCAATTCGGTAGTTAACACCTCAATTACTAGATGCTATGTTCCTCATGATGTGTGTCACATTTGTTTGGTAGTTAGACAAAAGCATTTGTCCCTTGATTGTCCCTCGATTAGGTTTTTTCATTCCTTTATAGCCAAATTGATGTGAAACCTAGGATTAATAATACGATCTAAATCTCAAATGTAACATTAGTATATAGAGAACTTAAATTTCTAATAAATCATTCCTATTTAACCGATAATCAACCTGTGATTGAGAATTAAGATAATTGAGATAAAATAAATTGACTAAAACGATATAATATTTTGCTAAGTTAAAATTAATTCAAAAAAAAATATTAATGAAAACAACACAAATTACCTTGATAAATAGACATTAATTTTTCACTCAACAATATGGTTGAAGAAATCTCCTTAAACTTCTACCATTTTACAACCAAATGGGTAAGGACTTTATATAGGCATAAGCCTTACTAATTCTAATAGAATTCAAAAACTAAATTCTAGAAAAACTCTAATTACATTCTTAATAAGATTCTAATATAATATTAATTTAAAGAAGCATAAACATAATTAAAATAAAAGTCTTTTTTCTTGATAAGTGTTAGCATTGTGGTCGAATTCTCCATGCTTTTATTTGACTTAGATTTGGTATTCATTGGTTAATTAATTCTTGTGGTGGTTGATTTGAAGATGTTTTAGAAGCTTTCAAGTTGAAGTAGAAAACAATTTCTCTTCCATAAGAAAATCTAGTAGAAAATCCAAGAAAAAATCTAGGATTCTCTACATATTTTTCCTCCTCCTTTTTGATGAGAGAACTTGACTAATACTTTTAGAAAAAGAGTTGGAAAAGAAGAAAAATTCTTGTGAAGAGTTGGTTGCTTATGATGAGAAAAATTAGGAGAAAATTTCTCTTGAGTGAGACAAAATTTCTCATATGAAAATCCAAGTTGTTCATACATTTTGAGGACTCCTTTTGGCTTGGTTTTGATGAGCTGGAGGAGGATAAAACTCTTTAAGGATGAGTGGCTTAGAATGTTTAAGGTGTAGACTCTTTAAGCTTGATTCTAATGAATTGTCGTCCTTTTGCTCGTATCATTCTCCACTTCTTCAAACTGATTCATCCTCGAATCAAACATTCTCTTTGCAGTGGTTTAATCAACTCTCCTTTCTTAGAATCCTACAAGAAAGATTAGAAAATAACACTCCCTCATATGTTTCACTCTTGTATTTCACACACTCTCTCAATCTTCTTCCCTCAAGTTGACTACCAGAATTGATTTCACTTGAACCAAGGTAATCAGGCTTCATTTCAGGACACTTCAAGGAATCTTATGGAAAGAAAATTATAAAACAATTCTAGATGCAATAAACACATATGTGAAGATGGTGTGTGTTTATGTGTGAGGTTAAGTAACTAGAAGCGATTATTTACTTAATGATGTAATAGAAGGAAAGCTCAACAAAAAGAAAGAAGCTTAGAGTACAAAAAAAACAATATAAATATGATTTTTTAAAATTTTTGTTTATATGATGGGTATGAATGGATGTAAAGATATATAAAAGGATAACTGATGCAAGACTAACAAATATGCAAGGATAGATTATGCAAAATAGTAAGATCTATCTAATATATAAACTTTAGTACCAAATTATGCGAAATCTAGGATCAACAATGTAATCCAAAACTCCACATATAATGTTAGCATGCAAATAACTAAATCTCTAATAAACCATCCCTACTTAACCTACAATCAATATGTGATTGAGAACTAAGATAATTGTGATAAATTGAATTGATTAGAATATTATAAGAAATATTTTGATAAGTTAAAATCAACTTAAGAAAAAATATTAATAAAAATGTCATAAGTTACCTTGATAAGTAGACATCAATTCCATACTCAACAAAAAGATTGATGAGACCTTCTTAAAGAGCAACTTAGGCAACAACAACTAATCAACACTAAAAGTTTAATTTTATTGATCTCATCAAACTTCGATGTTTTTACAACCAAAGCAGTAAGGCCTTTATATAGGCAGATGCCTGACTAATTCTACTAGAATTCAAAAACTAAATCCTAGAAAAACTGTAATTACATTTTTATCTAGGATTTTAATAAAATATTAATTTAAAAAAGTATAAACATAATTAAAATAAAATTCTTCTCTCTTGATAAGTGTTAGTGTTATGGCAAAATTCTCCATGCTTTATTTGACTTGGATTTAGTCTTCATTATTTAATTAATTCTTGTGGTAGAAATTGAGTTAAAGATGTTTCAAAAGCTTGAAAGTTGAAGTAGAAAACAATTCATTTTCCATGAAAAAATCTATAAGAAAATCTAGAATTCTCTACATATTTTTTGACCTCCTTTTAGATGAGAGAACTCAACTAAGACTCTTGGAAGAAGAGTTGGAAAATGAGAAAAGTTTTTTTGAAGGGTTGGTCGTTTGTGATGAGAAAAATTAGGAGAAAATTTCTTTGAAGTGAGAGAAAATTTCCCATTTGTAAATCCAAGCTATTCATAACTTTGAGGACTCTTTTTGGCTTATTGTTTACTAGTAAAAAGAGGATAAAACTCCTTTAAGTATGAGTGGCGTAGGGTCCTTAAGGTGTAGGACTCTTTAAGGTTGATTCCTTTGGCGTCCCAGATACCTAATCGGTAAAAGGGAGCCAACTACTTAAGTAATTACGAGTGCAAAAAATAAAATTTTTAACATTGAAGTGGAATTTGGAAATCTTTTACAACAATCTAAGTTTAATCCCTTATATAAAAGCCATAAGACAACAATAAAGTACAAAATAGGATCCTTACAGGGAACTTCATCAAAGTGCAGAGTAACTATTACGCTCGAATTATGTCCTAGAGTATTATCAAGGATCTGGATCTAGTCCTAATTGGACTTCAAGAGATAACTCAGAGAACAAACCATCAATTTCCACAACTAGGAGGCACGGATTAGGGAGAAATTCTATGCAAACTCAATAAGAGAAATAGTATTTAAAGTCACACAACTAAAGTTTAAAGAGTAAGCAACCTGAATAAAACATTTACACCTCTAACCTTAGAGATTCGTTGCGGGGTGGAATCATTTAACCTTGTAAAAAACCATTGTCTTTATTAAGAAATCTGGTGAAACAGTTATTCCAC
>NW_019014537.1:315616-333506 GCF_000150535.2 Carica papaya
TGGAGCCATCAAGAGGTGCAGAGACCAGCTGCATTCAGGCTGATCTGAGCTTTGGAGGGTCAGTATATTATGGCAGTATTTGGGTTGGCCATTGTAAAGGTAGGTTAGTAGTAAAATTTAGTGGAACAGTGCTTAATACAGGCACTACTCTAATACCATGTAGAAATTACAGTGAAAAAAGGGTTTTATAATATTTTCTTCTATAGTCTTTATTATGTACAGATGTGCATATATATACATACAGAGAAAGAGGAATACTCTGATTGAGGAAAGAGAAACAAACCCTAACAAATACTCAACAACCCAAAAACAAAAAATTCCATAAACTACTTTTTACAGCTGTCCTCAACAGATGGCATCTTTTAATTTCCACCGTCTACTTGTCTTGCGTCCCATCGTGCTCTTCATCTAGTCCTTCATTTTCTGCTTTCAATCTTTACCGTTCATTTGCTTCAAAACCCTAGCAGAAAACTTTTCAATCTTTTACAAAGCTCCTCCCCTGCCAATAAGGAAACGCCATCATTGACATGTTTTGTTCAAGTAATTTTTTATTGATCAGTCGCAGCATGACAGGAGTCTTGGATATCAGGCATTTTATTGAGTCTCTTTCTTTCACACTGTGTGCTTATACTTGTTTTCGTCACGTCATCTGAAAGCATACAGCTACGAAGATCTGCAAGATATGATTTGCTGTTCAGCCTTTTAAACAAATATGAAACTCTAAATGATGTTTTGAGCTGGCAGCCAATGACTCAAATAATTACTGCGTTATCAATGCTTGCTAATAATGGAAAAAAACTTATGGAAAAGCAAAGAAATGAAAAAGGAAAGAACTATATCTAGTAATGGTAAACCTCGTTTCCAGTTTGCAGATCTGGGTTCTCCGGAGGCCTTGATATGAAGCTAAAGCATTTTTCTGAAGTTGTCAAAAGAGAAATAGGCTCGTGTCTTTGAAGTTTTTGGGAAGTGTATTTGTATGGAAAATAGGGTAAAATGTATATTAATAATGTATCCTTTGTAATCTTTGTAATTAATTGGTTTCCTTGTATGATTGCTAAAGATTTGTATATATAAGTCTGTAATATTCAACAAAATATATAACAATTCATTCTTCCACGTTGTATCAGATCTGTAGGTTAAAAAAACTCAATACTTTTTTACAAACCTTACGAGATAAGAAAACCTTTAGAGAGCAGCCTTCATCGCCACTTCCCTCCATCACCAAAAAAGCCAGCCACCACAAATTTGCAATCAGCCATGAAAATTGACCTTCATTGCCGGTTCCAGAAACTCAGTCGCGCCTCAGCCACGCGTCCAGTTTCCACCAGCCACATGTCCATGTTCTATCCACACAGCATGGCCATCACTCCCTTGCTCTATCCAGAACCTGCACGACATCTCTCTCCGTCCGTACGCCACCTTCTGCTCAACTACATACAGTGGCCAGGACCTCTGCAGCTCCAGCCACACTCTGCCCCAGCAGCTCCAGCTGTGATTCTGCCCCTCTACTGTGAAAGTTGCTGCACTCTAGCCATACCTGCACCTCTTCAGGCAGCCACTAGTTGTTACCGCTCTGTTCAGGAAACCTTAAAAGTTCTTGAATAATGTCGGAGGTTACATCTCAGTATACCAGTACAAACTTCCAAATGGGAATATCAGCACAAAACAATGGCAAATTTCAACCAATTCAAGTTGGCTATTGCTTCAATGGCAAGATTTACCTGATTATAATTGATTTCAACCACTCTCAAGGATCGAGGAAAGCTAAACCATCTCCTAGGCACTAGACCAGAGGTAGGAGATCCCACTTTTGATGTTTGGGATTCAATCCAGGAGACCTATTTCAAGGAGAAAGATGTTATAAAATTTGAATGTCAAAGTCTGGACAACTAAATAAGGTAAACAAGACAGTTATAGAGTACTCAAACTTTTGAAAAACATATGGCAGGAGCTCGCCGTTAACATAGTATCACCATAAAAAGCAGCAAAAATGTAGCCGCTCTGAAGAAATTTGTTGAAAAAGAAAGAGCTTAATAATTTATGGCAGGACTCAATGAGGAATATGATAAGGTAAGAGTCCAAATTCTAGAAAAAGAAGATATGTTGCCTCTCAATAAAGTAGTATCCTTAATCAATAGAGAGGAAAGTAGAAGGAGAATTATGTTTGATACTTGTAGAACTGAAAGACTCCTCCATAGTAAGTAAAAGTTCCTAACTTTGAAAATTAGGGAAGGAACCAAATTACACTGAGACTTCTGCTGTTGGTGTACATTCTACATGAAACCAAGGCACACCAAGGAAAAATGTTTTAAGCTTCATGGGAAGCCGACCATCTCAAGTAAGGATTGAAGATACGAGGAAAACCAGGGACGCAAACATTTAGCTTAGGGGGAAAGAGCAGTTAGACCTATGATTTCAAGGCAGAAATTAAGCAACCGCGAACCCGGCTTGAGTAACCTAAAAAACCTAAAGTTACAGGGTTCATAGCACACTCTGGTATATTTCTTATTTCCCATGGCTGAAATGTCTCAAATAAATTTCTTATATTATCATGGATTGTGGATTCATGAGCTACTGATCATATAATAAATTCCCTTAAATTGTTTGGCACTTTGCTCCATGTCCCAACAATAGAGAGATTGTTACTGCTGATGGTTCACTAATCCTAGTAGCAGAAATTAACACCATAAAACTTAATCTCCACCTCACTCTTTTGGATGTTTTTCATGTCCCCAAATTGCATACAAATTTTATATCAGCAACCAAATTATCTCATGACCTTAATTGCAAAATGATCTTTTCTCATTTTCTTGAAGATTAGAATTCGAGTAGGATGATTGAACATGCTAAGAAGGTTATACTTCCTAGATACAATTGATGTACCCAGCACTGTTCTCTCTGCCACCATATTAGACAAACTATGATTGTACCAGTAGAGATTATAACATCCTTATCTCTCCACCTTACGGTCATGTTTTCCTTTTTATTTTCTAATTGCAATAATGAAAATTTACATAGCAATATATGTGAACTAGTAAAACACTGATTTGTAACTTTTGCTCCTAGTAATAAAAGAAGTGATTTTCCCTTTCAATTGATTTATAGTGATGTCTAGGATTCCTTTAATATTTCTAACATATCAGGACATGGTGGTTTGTTTCTCTATTTATGGTTGTATTCAAGTTACTTGGCTAGTTTTTTCTACTGAAATCTAAAATGGAACTTAGTTGTGTTATTTCTTAGTTTCATAACGTGATTAAAACTCAATTTGGGGCCATAATTATATAGGACCCATGTTTTATCTAGGTGAGTTCAAGAAGGAAAAACTCCAATTTTGTTCAAAAACAGATTCAAGATTTTGAGACAAATGCTAGAAATGAGTTAAACTTTGAGAATCATTGTCTCTCTAATACCAATTTACCAATTGCTCTTAGAAAATGAACTAGAAAATACACCAAGTATCCACTCTATTCAAATTTCAATTTTGTATCATTTGAAAACTAGTTCCTAGCTCACAAAAATTTCTTATGAGACTGAACACAGTATACATTTCAAAAAATTTATCTGAGATTTTGACCAATGAGAAATGAAAAGATACTATGAATATTGAAATACAAACATTTGAGAAAAACCAGACTTACGAGGTGGTGGATCTACCATAAAGGACTTGCAGATTTCATATGGGTAATCATTATCAAATATAAGCTTGATGGAACTATTAGGAGATACAAGACAAGACTAATAGCTAAAGAATATAATTAGATATACGAAATTGATTATCAACAGTCATTTGCACCTGTTCTAAAGACAAATATAGTACGTGTTTACAATCCCTAAGTGCTAATTTTAATTGGCAGTTGTAAGAATTTGATGTACAAAATGTCTTTTTACATGAGAAATTGGAAGAGAAAATTTATATGGAAATTCCCCCGGGTTTACCAAAGGAGAAAAGAAGGATAAAGTATGCAAATTCAAAAGGCGCTGTATGAAGTTAAAGAGTTTCCTCAAACATGATTTTGGAGATTTGATAGAATAATGCTATCCATGAGCTACAAACAAAGTCTGGGAGACCATACCCTATTAGTCAAGCATTCGGAGGCAGGAGGAATCACAGCCGTCCTGGTGTATGTAGATGATATAATTGTTACAGGAAATGATGAAGATGAGAAGAAGATCCTCATCCAGTGCCTAACTAAGGAATTTGATATTAAAGAGTTAGAAAGATTAAATACTTCCTCAAGATCAAGGTGATCTACTCTAGATCTAAAACATTTATATCTCAACAAAAATATATTTTAGATCTCTTAAAGAAGACTAACAAACTGACATGTAAACCTGTTAATACCAATATAATCACAAATTGGAATTGGCGAAGGAAGACCCCAAGATGGAGAAGGAAATTTATCAAAGTTAGTGGAAAAGTTAATATACTTGTCACATACAAATTCATATATTACTTATATAGCGAATATAATGAGTCAGTTTATGCATAAGCGCGAAGAAGTGCATTTGCAAACTGCCTATAAGATACTCCATTACTTGAAAGGTACTCCAAGAAAAGGAATTATGTTCAAGAGAAATAATAGACTGCTCATTGAAATATATATGGATGCTAACTATGTAGGTTCATTAGTCAATAGAAGATCTACATCTGGATACTACACCTTTCTTGGAGGAAACCTAGTGAATTGGAGAAGTAAGAAGTAGAATATAGTATCCGGATTCAGTGCCGAGTCAAAGTTTAGGGTTATGACCCAAGAGGTGTCTGAGCTCCTCTTGTTGAAGATGGTTTTGGAAGATTTAAAGGTTATGTGGGATAGATCTATGAGATTTTATTATGATATTAAGTTAGCAATAAATATTGTTCACAACCCTATACAAAATGACAGGACGAAATATATTGAAATTGATCGATACTTTATCAAGGAGAAGTTGTATAGTGGATTGATATGCACCATAAATGACTACTACTTTGCAACTTGATGATGCATTAATCAAGGAATTCAGTAATCCCAGATTTTAGACTATCATTGGCAAGTTGGGAATGAATAATATCTATTTACTAGTTTGGGGAAGAGTGTTGAGAAATGTAAAAGTAGGTTAAAGGGTATATTAATAATATGTCCATCGTAATCTTTATAATCTTTGTAATTAGTTGCATTTCCTTGTATGATTTTTAGGGACTTGTATATATAGATCCCTGATAGGCAATAAAATATGCAACAATCCATTTTTCAATAGAAGTATGTTCAAAGGGCATCAGTAAGATAAGCAGCAAAATAATTACGACTATTAAGCCTTCAGGTATTTGGGACTGCTGGACTTATGCTCCAATGAATTTTTACAATTTAAGATGTCCTGTTTGTGATAAGTCATGCATTTGCTTCTTGGTTTTCATGCTGTTACACTCCATCCATATTTTATCGGGTTCTAACTTTTACATGACTCAGTTAAGATTTATATTTCTCTATGAAATGATTTTGTTCGGAGATGCATGACTTTTCTAGTTTCTTTTGCCCAAACGTATTGTAGCATGCTCAATCTGGCTTCCCTTTGTCAATTCAGTTTTTATGAGAGATGGAGGGACAGATTTCTTTTTTTCCTTTGTACGAACATGGACCGACTGACACAGTGAACTTGGTCAGTCAGAGACGTTGAGAATAACAGTTTTTTCAGCACAGAAGTGGTTAGAAGAAAATTTGATATTTGATTGTCTTATCTGAGCTGTAGTTATGGTTCTCCTATGAATAGAAGTTATATTTATCTGGTTTCTGGGGATATAAATTTCAAATAAGAGATGAACTTTTTTTCCGGTTACATGAAAAGCTGCTTCATGGCAGCAACTGAAATCTCAACATCTGAATGAGGTTCTAACCAGCTCTGCTGGAGTTGGTTTGTAAATAGGAAATGACTTATAAACCATATTAATATACTTCTTAGGGATCTCTAATTGCAGGAACATCGCGAAACTATAGGTAGGCCTTCGTATATAGAACCACCGCTCACCATAACATATTTACTAACTAGTATATTATTGTCAATGCTAGTGAGTAAAGTACAAGAGTAACATGAGGATAATAGAAGGGGATGAGGAAGCCTAAACTAAGATGAGGGAAAAGGGAATGGTCGAGAGGAAAAAGAAGGAAGAAACGAAGAAGACAAAGGGTAGAAGAGAATAGAGTAGAAAGCACAGCTGCAGGAGAAATATGCTTATTAGTCTATTGCAAAATGACATGACTATTATCCTTCTTTTTTATTATATCAACTGTGTTATATAGCAAATATGAATGAAAAGAACCGAGAGAAACTTACCTACTTACTGGTCCAATGAGGAGTTGCCACCATTCTTGGATCAGTGAGAACTGAGACAAGTTGGCCGCTAAGTTGTCACTACCTTTGGACTTACTAAACGTCTGACACTGGAAAAGATCAACAAAAAACAATTTAGTAAATTATCCTATTGCTAGTAAGACACCACTAGTTTGATAAAGAAAATAAAAAATACAATCGAAGTAACACACAGTTCTTGCTAACAAATTCCTAAATTAAGTATAGAATATAAACAGCATATAAAAGTTAATAAACTTACATAAATATCATAACAATAATTTATAATACTAAATTTTAGCTTGCTCCCCTTTATGTAATTTTAGTTCTCACTCTGCAAAAACTAAATTTCAAGTTTTGAAGTGATGTAGCGTAAAAGTTGTGTGGCAACATTTTTTAAATTCATGATCTCCATGAGAGAATAAAAAGTTGATCAAAATTGTAGGTTCCACATGAGCCGAAAATCCAGTAGGTAAAATGGATTCAAATTGGATAAATTTGCTTACATTGCTCATCTGTAGATTAATTCATGTCATTCTGATGTCATATGGGTTCAGGTTTCATCAAAATGAGTTTTTCTCAAGAATTTCATGTTTGATTCATGCCATGTTAATGGCTTCGGGCCAAAAGAGCACCTTGTCTGTTTTGTTATCAATAATTGATATTTTTTTAATGTATGAATACGTGTTTATTTATCCTTACATCGCATTTAATATGATAAATGAAGTAGCATCCATTATTGTATAGAATTCACTAGACTTACCAGGATTTTAATTTACATACATGATTGACCAGTGTCAAAAGGTAATTGTAGTTGGCATCTCTATAATTTTTGGGACTGTCAATTGTACAGCATTATTATTGATTTTTGATATATAGAGCTTTGTGGCACTGCTACTATGCTCTCCCGTGGTTCTTATTGGGATCTTGATTGTACTGATATTTTTCAACGAGAGGAACTCTTTTTTCTTATTGTTTAATTTACTCTAAGGTGTAGATCTTCTATCACTGTGGCACTGCTAGTATGCTCTCCCGTGGTTCTTATCGGGATGTTGATTGAACTGGGTCTTTTTCAATGAGAGGAACTCTTTCTTTCTTATTGTTTAATTTACTCTAAGAGTACCAAAGAATCATAAAAAATTTAATTGATGCTGGAGAAAACTGACAATTGTATATGTAACTTTCTTCTTTTTGCAGATTCTTTTCTCTTGATCTTGATGGAGGCTGTAATGGAGTAACACACGGTAAGTTTCTAATCTTTATTGTCAATCATTCTATGGGCTCATCTTCTCATTATTGCAAAACTGTGTCATCAAAGCAGGATACAGCATCTTTTTATTCCAAAAAAAAAAAAAAGCAAAATTACAGAAACCTTCTTCGGTCAAGTACCTTCTTCAATAGAGCTTGACGTCCAGGAAATGGATTCTCGACCTCCATTGTCAATGAGTTATCGTCACTTGCATCCTTATTACTCTCATCTCTGGTTGCCATTTTCTCCTCCAACTCTCCTTTTCTCTTTATCCTGGTTCTCTGCCTCCGCTCTCTCCTCCTTTTGCTATTCTCTGATAAAACGCTCTCAGCTTTTTCTCTCTCCTGTTCCATTAGTTTATCCTTTAGTGCAATATTGTTTGTCTTACCATCCAAAAGTCTTGGTATCCTCCCACCTTTGCTTGTACCCAAAAGCTCAAAGTTAACCTCAGCCCACCCAGCTTTATCCTCATTGTCCCAACCAAATCTGTTACTGATATCCAGCAGCATGGAAACAGCATTTTCATTTCTAGCCATACTAATGGCTGCACTGTTTCCATGCAAGACTCTCTCTGCAAACTCCCACTCTATTCTGTCCTGATAGATCGGATCCCTGAGAACCTCGTCAGCGAGCTTCGCCCAGTGCTCGGAGTCTTGAGCTCGGAGGTTCTTGGAGACCCATCTGAGGTATGTTGAGGGCAGGGTGCCCAGCAATTTTCCCTTGTGCATTCCAAAGTCAATGATTGTGTCCCTTGCTGCTAGTGTTAATTTATTGGAGTTGATTTCTGATTTGGAGTGTGAAGAGGACCATAACTTTTTTGGCTTGAAAGAAGAAGAAGACGATGATGAGAGTTTAGGGAATGCTGGCGAGTGAGGAATATGGAAGCTAAGCAAGTAAGTCATTGGTTTGGGTTGAAGAAACTGGTAGGTAATGAATTGAAGAGATACAAATGAAAGATAAGGTTGAGAGAGAAAAAGATGTTTTCGCACTTTCAATTTTTTAGTGTGTGTGTGTGTGTGTGTGTGTGTATATAAATGGATAATAGATTTGTCTTAACATAATGAAAAGAACCCATCTTTAATATAATAAAAATTGAAACCACATGATTTAGTTTACCTATACATACATATTATAACATAATCGTACTGGAAGCAATCTGTTACCAAGGGAATCACTTTCAGTCTCTCACATGCGACTGCTTGCTACAGAATTTGGAACCTGTTCCCGCACAAACACGCATTCTCTCTCTCTCTCTCTCTCTCGGACTTTGAAAATAAGTTCCGATATGTATCTTTTAAATATACAGAGGTAAAAAAATATTCTAACTTACAACAATCTTATAAATTTAAGAAGTAAATCATAACGAAAAAATGTAAAATTTAATTTTAATATAATAAATAATTCAAAAACTACAATAATAATATTATATAACCTAATTGTACCATGAAAATTAATAGTTAATATTTTCAAAATATAGATTTAATTGATAACTATGATTTCTGAGTTTATGATAAATGATTATATTAGAATTATGAACTAATTTCGTAAAGACATTTTTTTATTTGATTGAATTTTAAGAAAATAAAATTTATTTTTATTAGTATTAGCGTTATCTTACATGACCAATTTTGTGATCAATTTCTCATTTTCCAAAAAAAAATTAAGATAACAAAAGCATATACAAATATTCATATCTTCTAGAAAAAGTAATTGTGGTCCTCTTCACTTAAAACTTTTGATAGAAAGATCAAATAAAAAAAAAACAGAGAGGAAAAGAATAAACATATAAAATAAAAAGTGAAGCAGATGAAAAACAAAAAGACTAATAAAAAAAAGAAAAATTTGTCAACTTTTTTGTTTTTATTGTCTTTTGATGAAAAAATTTGGAGCAACTACACGATTTATAATCATATTTAAATAAATGTACACATTACGATGTCATCTCGCGACAAAATTTCCACGACAGAATATGGAATTTAAAGCAACCACAGTATGTTCAATATAAATACACACACAGCAGTGCCTTTCTACGGTTATACTTAAGATAAACAAAGCACAAGGCTTTCAATGGTAAAGACATACAACAATAATAATGCCCTCAAATCACAAAAATTTAGGGAAAACGTAACGCTTTTAACTATATCTTTTCATTTTAAACAATCAAGATGGTAAAGCTTGCATCATCAGGATTGCAAAAAATATCAGTATCTGTCTAAACGTAATATTCAAACTCTTAGTAATCTGTTCCACTAAATAAGTATCATTTTTATCCGACTTGGATATTTTTTGCAACATATAAATACTAAATTTCCTATCCATTAATACGTACCTTTTAACTGCCAAGCAAATATTATGGCCGAGGGAGGACAGAGCAGCTACCTTCCCATGCAATTCTGCTATACATTTACACATACAGAGAGAGAGAGAGAGAGAGTGAGAGAGAGAGAGATCCAATCAAATAATTCAAAGAACAAGACCCAATACCAACAAATGATTCAATAATGAATACATAGCTTATTTTCATAAATACAACAAAAATAATTTGACAATTTTTCGTCCCATTATTATTGTCAAAAAACGCAACCGTAACCGGCAAGATTAACACTGTTACACAGTGAAGTGAAACCCACTTGTATCAACTCTTCATCTAAAATAAATGAACCCAACCAAACACTACCAAGTAATCCATTATATCCTACCAACTCAGCTCCATCATACACTCAAACAAGCAGACCAAATCAACCGTTGCTGTCCCCATAGATGATTACACCTGCCACCAGGATTTTACAAACAAAAACCTCGATTACTTTCATCGAGTTTCATCCTCCAGCGCACGGAAACCAGCAGTCAGATCCTCGTGCAGCTTCTTGAACTTTGCAACAAGAGCCTCTTCACCTTCTACAGGATCCTCAAATTTCTGGGACCTGCATTCCAACAAATAACCATGTTGCATGTAAATCAATTATCAAGCCTTTTCACATGCCTATTTTGACAGTTCCAAAGTTTCTGAAAGATGTTTTTTTTTTTTACTCACACTAGCCGGTAAAACAGATCTCCCAATCGATGCTTAATAAGACTGTATGTTATCTTCTGTCCATCCATCCCAGCTGCTCTCTCCACCGCCTGCATATTAAATTTAACTACATGAAGAATCTAAAAACCACACACAGGTTGCAGATCAACCACACTAGACATGAAATCATGTCCAATGTATGCGTGATCCTTACCACATTGGTCCATTAACTCACAGAACCAACCTACTACGGACATGCAAACATTTGAATTACCAATTAATATGCGACTGGGGGAGAGGTGGAACAAACACTTTACCTGATTAACCAGATTATAGAAATGAATGATGTTCCGCATCATCCATACAGACTTGTAAAAAGGACAGAACTTGTCATATCTGTCATATTCATCCGAACAAAAATGAAGAAATACTTTTTCAGGAAGACAATGGATAAAATTTGCAACATCAATAAGGATAGATTTACATAGAATTAACAGTAAAACGGGAGAATTACGGGGTAAATGCATTCTGAGCAAGATAGTCCTCCCTCAAAAGCTTGGCAGTTTCAAGGGTAATTTTATCTCCTTCAGCTAAAGCATCCTTTCCTACAAGCTGCAAGAATAATCATATCTTTTTAGTTACAGGAGATTAAAGCAACACTTTGCTCTATGACAAGTTCATGATAATCAATTTTGATTACAAATAGCAAAACGTACTTGGACAATTTCATTCAGGTCATCCTCTCTCTGCAACACCTCCCTGGCCTTGGTCCTAATGTTAATGAAATCTGGATCAAACTGCTCATAGAAAGACTCTAATGCCTAAAAAAAGAGAGAAAGAATCCAGTAAATATTTAGAATTCGTAGCATGTAAAAATAAAAAAAAAAAAAGCTGCCAAACATTAGAGATTTCCTGAGTCAAGAATTCTTTTCATGTGCTAAGAATTAAGGTAAGCAGAAGAGCTTACAGAGGCAGGGAACAGATTCTCTACATACCGATGAGTACTTTGAGTAGGAAATAAGCCAGTTTACAGAAGGGAAATGCTTCCTCTGGGCAAGTTTCTTGTCTAGCCCCCAGAAAACCTGCAGAACACTTAACTCAATAGAAAGAGAGAAAAAGGAACAAGAATGTCTGTCCCTATGATAATACATAAAACCATAGTTAATGCGGATTTAATCATTCATAGTCAGATATTGGATTAACCCAGTTGCATGCAACTTTAATCCAACTAATGCAATGTAAGGTGCTTGTTCGAGAGTCATTATTACATGTATCTAAGAAGAAGCTAGCGTTGTGCTCAAAACAAAAAGCTGCTGATTTTTGCCTGAACCAGTTTTGTTCAGTGACACACATCCTCTCCGGGACTTAACATCAGGGGTTCAAGTTCCCATCCAATTGCACACTCACTCTCATGCTCAGTGAACCAAAAAAAAAAAAAAAGAAGACAAAGCTGAGGCTTAAACAGTGTATCTAGAGTAAAATTACTTTTCTACAAGGAAAAATAATCATATAGGAATTTGTCTTTACCTGGACGATACTAAGAGTTGCAGATGTCACAGGATCTGAGAAATCTCCACCAGGAGGAGAAACAGCACCAACAATTGTGACACTACCAGTACGCTCTGGCCCACCAAGACACTTTACCTTACCAGCGCGTTCATAAAATGAAGCTAAACGTGCTGCTAGATAAGCAGGATATCCACTATCAGCAGGCATTTCGGCCTACAAGAGAAACAAAAACAGATGTTACGTTGAGAACAAATCAGTGAGTAAATAACTGAACATGTACACAAGTTAACATAACCAATGCAGTAACCCATGCTTCTTATCTTTAATATCAATTGCAAGAAATATAGAGCTGGTTATGCAAAGAGATTGCACTATGCAACCCATTCATGCCACCAAAATTTTCAAGACGCCTATGTATCATGTGGCATATCTTTTCAGTGTCAAATACCATTTACAGACAAGACATTAACAACGGTTCTGCCAAACAAACATTTTTTTAAGAGATTGTTGGCCACTCAAAACACTACAAACATGTCAATTAAATCATGAGCCTGCAATTCATACACAATGCTAATTTCCAGGAAGCTTTCACTAAAATATACTTCGAGAAGTACCCATACAGAACCAAGAAGGAGATGAAAATGAATAAACACCATCCTAAAGTTTATAAACCAGACATTCTAAACACAGAAAAAGATGCAGTGGAAGATTTTGAAATCTTAACTTGATGTTAGAGAGACGAGACCTGAAGGCATTGGCTATTAGGATATATTCACAAAGAATAATAAATAAAAAAAATGCAGTGAGAGACTAGGACTACCAGTATCCATGTTATTCTTCAAATTCGTCAAAGAGAGGCTAAAATAAAATTCTCACTAGGCAATTAAACAATAGTATATATCATATAGGGCCCAATATACTTCTAAAAATAAGGAGGAAGAATCAGAAACTCTTGAATTACAGGAGTTTTCCTTTCATGAATTATGATGTTATCAACATAAAACTACCTTGATATACAAACCTAGATGGTCTGCAAACTATAGGCCTAGAGTTCACAAAAAGATGAACCAAGTACAAAAAGGATATCTACCTAAACATTAAATAAAGAAGAGCTACCAGTTTGTACGGACTAGTAGGGTCCTAAAAGATGTTTTCTGAAACTTGAGCTCCAGTGAATTTAAATTAGTTTAGAATAGGTCATCGGATGGGAAAAAATAGTGTCATCAGTTATAGAAAAAAGTCCAACCTGACAGATTCCAGTTTAACCACAAGAGTACCAGATGCACACAAACTCTACCTTGCAAAAGAACATCTCCTTCGCATTTGTTTTGATATAAAGAAAATAATTCCAACCAAACACTCTATGCTACTGATCCGCATATTTCATGCAACCTAAGTATTACCAACATTCTCAAGCACTCATAGCAGTGAAGAAACAATCAGCTCATGTTTAATAGACTAAACAATTTAGGATTGTAATGTTGAATGCTGAGTGCCCACTAATCGTAGCAATAATGCCCCAAGTAAATAAAACCAAAGTGATTAATTCTTCTATCAACTTACATAAAACCAATTTGCTAAGAAACCGATCTTGTGCTCTAACAATTGTTTTTCAGAAAGGAGTTACACGCATGTTAAAACAGAAATTTACAGCATTCTTAAGTAGAACAACCAAGAAAAGCAAACAATAAAATTATATAATATATAAAATATGAGCATTACAGAAAAATCTGAAATAAGAATCCTCAATAAAAGGAATCTGCCAACAAGAAAAATCATGAAAAGGAAATGATGTTAGTCTGCTGCATAAACTAGCATTAAGAACATTACCAAACGTCCAGAGATCTCACGCAATGCTTCTGCCCAGCGAGAGGTTGAATCTGCCATCATACTAACATTGTAGCCCATATCTCTAAAATATTCAGCTATAGTAATTCCTGTTGATCAACAATGATAAAAGTTCAAGAGTATCAAGCCAAAGATTTTTCTAACATGTGGAACTAATTCTGTTATAGAAACAAAAAAAAATGGCTAGGAAGACCTTTGCTTAAGTTTTCCCCAAAACTAGACCTTTCCCGGTGGTACTAGTTGTTTTCACCATCTGTTACTGTTATTTTAGAAAAAAGACAAAATGCATACCCGTATAAATTGAAGCCTCACGAGCAGCCACAGGCATGTTAGAAGTGTTGGCCACAAGTGTGGTACGCTTCATAACGGATTCTTCACGCCCATCAGGTAATGTCATTGTCAATTGTGGGAAGTCCATAAGAACCTAAATAATCGGTCAGCATTACAAAGATCTTGAAAAACTGCAAAATAACTAATGTTTAAATTAAGGAAAATACATACTTCTGCCATTTCATTTCCTCGCTCACCGCAACCAACATAAACAACAGTATCCGAATTTGAGTACTGCACACAAGCAGGATGCAATCTCAGGGAATCACCTCAAGATTCAAATATCCTGTACATTGAGTAAGCACCAAGTGAGTTGCAGCAAGCTGACCTTAGAAAGAGCTTGACTAATGACAGTTTTTCCACAACCAAATGCCCCAGGAATGGCACAGGTTCCACCAAGAACTGAGGGGAAAAGGGCATCAAGAACCCGCTGAAATCAAACAAAGCCACGTCAGAATGTGCAGCAGTGATAAGAAAGAAACCAACATGTACAGCCTTTACATTAATTACCTGTCCAGTAAGTAAAGGTGTATCAGCAGCAAGCTTTGATGCCACAGGCCTTGGTGTACGGACAGGCCAAGTCTGGAAATGAATGAAGCATGAAACAGATAAGAAAACTGGCTGTTTCTATACATATAGATATTGGTCAAGACTTCTGAGATGTAATTCCTGTCCTATTAGGTTCTGCCATTAAACAGGTTAAGAATCCACCAGCCATTCCAACTGCTGGACATGGATTGACGAGGAAAAAACATATTAACAAACTGTTCAAACCTGAAGCATGGTGAATTGCTTCTTCACACCCTGAAATTCAAGCTCCAGAACAGTATCCTGAAAATAAGGGAAAAATCAGAGCACATATCCCACCACGAGTACATATGTTCAAAGAAGGCTTGACATCTTGCAGCTACATCTTTTTTATTTCATTTGTATTGAAAGGGTACAAAATCCTCTTAGCATCCTTGCATTTATGCAGTTTCAGATAAGTCTTAGAAATTTAGAATAACATTATCATCCAGAAAGCAAAGCATTTACAAAATCACTAACATAAAGCTTTTCAGAAAAATATTGACTAGAAATATGAAAGAATTGCAAGTCCTAAAAAGAAATCGCAAGAAAGGTCAGTAACAAACCTTAAGGGAATATTGACCAGGTTCTGCAATGTAAACAACCTTCCCCATGGCATCAGGAGGAAGAGCAACATGGTGTTCCATCAAGCTATTCTCAAAGACAGTCTGCATTTTAAAGCATTCCTCGATGACAGTGCGAAAATAGATATATTTCAAAGACAATCATATTTTACCCAACAAACTATCACAACTGAAAAACTAAATTGAAGCCTCACAAACTTACAGCATACAAGTCTCCTCCAGTAAGAAGATCTCCCTCACCTGCAATAGTAGATTAAGTTAAATCATATAGACAGTCCAAGGTCAAAGTGCAAATTACCAACTGCTCATAATTTCATCTAAGGAGCTATAATTGAATTTACACGGATTACCTATTTTTTTAGGCTGAAACTCCCAGAGTGTATCTTTGTCAAGGGCTGGTACTGATACACCACGAGGAATATAGACATCACCAGATCTTTTTGCAATAGTTTTCAAAGGCCTCTTTTTTAATTGAAAGAAAGAAACCATATATCAGAACAAAGAGGTTAGCACCATATACTGGGGACTAAGAATGCAATAACATTTACAGGCTTAGCACGAAGATTAACACTTATTCAAATGAAAGCCACGTAAAAAAATTATTTCTAATAATACATTGTATTTAAGCAGCAAGTGAACTTTTTTGCACCTGAATTCCATCAAAAATGTTTCCCAATATTCCCGGTCCCAACTCAACTGATAGAGGCTATAAAATCAACAATCGAGCATAAGTTAATTGTCATCAATGCATCAGCAAAAAAAATCAGGATATGGCAATGATGAACAAACCTTGCGTGTCCGTAGAACAGGATCATTAACCATCAGACCTGCAGTTTCTTCATAAACTGAGGCAAGAACACAAAAATTTTCTTGTCAGTTTTTAGAGTTACTTATTTCTGCAAAAAGACCAATCTTACCTCCGAACTAATCCTAGAAAGTAGTAAAGAACAAGGTAAAAGAAGAATTAAAGAACCTTGGATTGTTGCAGAATCTCCTTCCAGCCTAATTATTTCACCAATCAAATTATCATGTCCAACACGGACTAATTCATACATTGCAGCACCAGCCATGCCATCTGCGACCACGACTGGCCCTGACACCTGTTAAATGGCACTTGATGAGATAAAAGTAAAAGCAATAAACTCGTGCTTCTTGGATCACGCCAATCATAGAAAAAAAAAAGCACGGGAAACATAAGAGACAGCATGACTGATTGGAAGATAATTTTTTTTAAATAACATATTGGAAGATAATTTGTCATAAAATCAATTTGTTCCTATACTTCAGGTGTTAGAAAGTCCATCAAGCAGTTTAATGAAAGTAGATGAGCTAATTTAGTTCCCTCTGGAGAACACAAACAGAATACTCCACACCTTACAGCATTATTCACCAGGTAAGAAAGACAGAGAAAAAAAAAATCAATCTAGCGGCACAAAGCAGAGACGTCATTATGTCCCATGCGATCAAATTTATCAAAGCATAGTCAGCTATACAGCTAAGCAATTTAAAAAAAACCTAAGCCTAGAGTCTTGAGAAAACTCAACGAAATTTGCACCCCAATCAGTTGAAGATAAAATATAATATCAATAAACTAACTCTAAATTAACATTTCAACAAACATTTATCACAAATCACAGAACGGTTTTACCTCAAAACAAAAACCACAGAACGAAATTGCCAGAATTAATGTGAGATTCACATGCCATACAACTTATACAGCCGAAAAATCAACCTGAATACTTCAAACTTCACTCCAGAAAGTCTAATAATAGGGAAACTGCCACGACGCACAGTAAAAGCAATGTAGTAGACTAAATTCCAAAAATAATAAACAATAGATGAAGGTAGCACAAATACATCAACTTATCCGACACTTTGACAGCCAAAACTGCTATCTACTAATTGAATTCATGATTGAAAATCGCAAAATGAAATAGATCATAAAAGAAATCAACAGTACACATCCAATTATTTCAATTCAGCTCCCAAACAGATAAATTGGATCCACAATCAAATTATCCACGACCTAGAAAAGCACGAAACCGATCCTTGAAGTCAAAATTCAACGAAAGAAGAACAAAACCAAATCCCATCAAAAACTAACCATGACGTCAGCGAAATCCCTTTGAGCTTACTTCATGCAACCAAGGAAAGGGAGCGAAAAAAGGGAACAAAAAAATCAAAGCATCGAAAAAAAAATTAGTACCTTACGAACATAACCGTACTCGCTCTCCTTCTCAGAATCCTCAAATGTGGTCAATCTTTCTCCGTAGACTGATGGCATTTTTCTCAGTTTCCTTTGCGAGATTAAGCTTGAAGTTCAAGATCTAAATTATAGAATAAAAATCGATCCAAACCCTAGGGTTTCGATCGAATAATTAGGATTTTTCAACTAAGAGCGAGATTGAGAGAGACGGAGACAGAGAAAGAACGAGCAAGCGAACGAGGGGGGGGGGGGGTGGA
>NW_019014537.1:342594-364146 GCF_000150535.2 Carica papaya
CAGAATTCTGAATATCTGCCAATGGACTACTTCGTTTTCAAGACAGGGTGTGTGTCCCAGATGACAGTGAGTTAAAAAGGGACATCATGACAGAGTCCCATAGCTCGAAGTTTGCCATGCATCCAGGAAGCACCAAAATGTACCAAAGCATGCGACCCCGGTTTTGGTGGCATGGGATGAAGAGAGACATAACTGACTTTGTATCTAAATGTTTGGTATGTCAGCAGGTCAAGGCAGAGCATCAGCGCCCAAGTGGGTTACTTCAGCCTTTACCGATTCCGGAGTGGAAATGGGAACATATCACCATGGACTTCGTATCGGGGCTACCCAAGGCGCGTTCAGGAGCCATATGGGTAATCGTTGACCGACTTACCAAGTCTTCCCACTTCCTAGTCATCAGGATGACCGATTCATTGGACAAGTTGGTAAGGATGTATATCCGGGAGATAGTCAGATTGCATGGGGTTCCAGTGACAGTAGTATCCGACAGCGATCCCAGGTTCACCTCTCGATTTTAGAGTAGCTTCCAGCAAGTTATGAGAACAAAGCTGTCTCTTAGTACTGCCTTCCATCCCCAGACTAATGGATAATCAGAGAGGATAATTCGTACGCTTGAGGATATACTCCGAGCTTGTGTTCTTGACTCCGGGGGCCATTGGGACGACCATCTACCCCTGATAGAGTTTGCCTATAACAACAGCTTCCAAGCAAGTATCGGCATGGCTCCATATGAGGCGCTATATGGGCGCCCGTGTAGGTCACCGATTTGTTGGGAGGAAGTGGGCGATAGAAGATTGTTCGACCCAGAGTTGGTAGAGGAGACCACATCCAAGATAGTTAAAATCAAGAAGAATATTCAGACAGCTCAGAGTAGGCAGAAGAGTTATGCAGATATCCGGAGGAGAGACCTAGCGTTTGAGAAAGGCGACCGTGTGTTTCTTAAGGTCACTCCTTTTAAGGGAATTAGTAAGTTCGGCATGAGGGAAAAATTAAACCCCCGATATATTGGACCCTGTGAAATCTTAGATAAGATTGGTACCGCTGCCTACAGACTAGCATTGCCTCCCGAGCTCTCCAGAGTCCACAATGTGTTTCACGTATCTATGCTACGTAAGTACAACCCGGACCCTTCTCATGTCTTGGCTCATGAACCGCTTCCACTCCAAGAGGACTTGTCTTATGAAGAAGTACCGGTCGGTATCACGGACCGAAAGAGCAGAATACTCCGCAACCGGGAAATATGATTTGTAAAGGTCGTGTGGCAGAACCACACGCCCAGGGAGGCTACTTGGGAGCTGGAATCAGAATTTAGAGCCCAGTATCCCCATTTGTTCGACCAAGAGTAAGAGGCAAATTTGGGGGACCAAATTTCTTTAAGGGGGGGAGAGTTGTAACACCCATTATTATTATTATTATTATTATTAATTTTTAATTTATTTTATTTAGTTTATTTTGTAATTATTGAAATTTTAATTGATTTTTTTTAATTTAATTTAATTTAATGAAAATAAAAATAATAATAATGATAAAATTGGGTAAAAATATTATTTAGATTTAATTGAAATTAATTTTGAGAAAAATGGGTAAAAATTTGGATTCTGGGGGTATTTTTGAAAAGAAAATCGAAAACCGGGAGTCAAAACGTAATTTAAAAAAATTATGACACGCCAGCACCACGTCAGCAGCCACGTCAGCGGCACGGTCAGCAGCCCCGGCCAACCAGGATGTGCCGCGTGGCAAGGACACGCTGACCAGGGGACAGGCCACGAGGGCGATCCGCGTGCGCGCGATCGGACGGCCTAGATCCGTTCCCGCGCACACGGATGACCCAGATCAAACGTGTGCACGGACGGCCCAGATTCACAAGCACGGACAACCCAGATTCACGCGCACGGACGGCCCAGATTGCATCGCGATGAACGGCCCAGATTTAATCCCAATGAAATCGCAATCGAACGGCCCAGATTCAATCTTGATGGACGGTCAAGATTAAAAGGCGAAGGGTATAAATACCCCCACCCACACCTGACCAAAGAAACCCTAGCCACCAGTGCTCGCCGGAGAGCCACCGCACCCGAGAGCACCGCCGCCGGTAAGCTTCGATTTTTCGTGATTTTTTGGCCCAACGAGGGCCCTAGAGTTGTTTTATCGCAGTGACCGATGCAAGTGTGGCTGAATTCGGCCGAAAACGGCCAACCCGAGGCGAATCGCCGCCCTTGTCGTCGGAGCACGGCGGAGCCGCTGTGCCGGAATTGCGATATTGGTCGAAAGGGGCCCTAGGTCTAATTTGGGATTTTTTTGGGACACTTGCAGGTACTAGTAGTGCGTTTCAGCTCCCCGGAAAAAATTCAGGGAAAATTAGAGACAGCCTGTAGGCGCACTGTAGAGCGTATCAGACCTCGAAACAAGTAAGCACCCCTCACCCTATTTTCCATCACGGTATTAAAGTTCAATAAATGATAAAACGGTATTTCATGAATCAATAGATGTGTGAAATTGTTTAAGGTCACTAATGGAGTCCGAGTCTGGTGTATTTGTAGGTCAGTCGTTGTTTGTTCTATTTCACAGTTCTAAATGCAGTATGATGTCTAGTATTTTCATTTCATAGTTTTGTGTGCATATATCACTGTTTCATTGATTATGGGTTGAATGACTGAGAACCCGATGTTGTGTGTTGCCTTTTTTGGCATAAACTACGGATTTGCATGTTTGTGTGTGATTTGATGATGGTGACTGAGGAAAAAAGAATAAAAGGTTACGTGCATTGATAAATGGATAATGTGGACAGCCTGACTAGATATCCTGGGAGATGGTAGACGGACCGGGTCCGTAGGGAACCCTACCGGGAACGTGGTCTCTCATACCGGACAGGGTATAGAGACCTTCGGTGTTTTGGCGCCCATACCGGACGAGGTATGGGGACGGCCCGTTTCACCCTCATACCGGACGGGGTATTAAGGTTCATGATTTTGGTGCCCATACCGGACGGGGTATGGGGATGGCTCTGGAATCAGGTTATAAATGTTAAGGGTTCACGGGTAGTGGAACCTCTATGGATCCCCATGGATACTAGTAGGCTGATAAATGAGGAAAATATATTGTGTAATGATTGGAATGCAAAAGCGTGGTAAGTATTATGTTATACAGTTCATATGATTTTATAATGATGATAATGTTATTGCTTTCGTATGTTGTTTTATGGATCTCACCGAGGTAAGTGGACAGTAAAGGATTTTATTATTGATAAAAGAATTTGTTATAAATTATGCTCCATTGGTCTTTTTGTGTTTTCTACTCACCTTTACCTCCGTGGCGGTGAGATAGTGTGATGTTTTTACTGGGCTGGTGTAGCTCACTCCTTATTTAACTATTTCAGATCAAGAAGACATTGTTCCCGAGCCCGTTCCGCAGGATGACGGCGAAGGGGACGCCTAAAGACTCCGTAGTTATATTTATAGTTTTTATTTTCGAGTTTCTCTTTTAGTTAGTTTGTTCTTTTATACTTTGAGCACGTTTTTTATTTTAGTGTAAGGGATGTTAATCAAATTTTTATTACGTTTCCGCATTTGACATTTTTAATACACGTATTTCATTTTAAATTTTCGGGACCGTTACATAGGTAATGTAGTAATAATAGAGTGACGTAGTGGTAATAGTTATGTCAATAATGACAACAACAATAACATCAGTAATAGTAGTAGAAGTTGCGATAATAATAATAATAAAAATAAGATAATAGTATTAAAAATAAAAAAAAAATGATGATGGTAACAATGAGTTACTAGTGGTAACAGTAACAATGATATTATAAGAAATAATTGTAAAATATTAACTTTAATGTCACTTTGTGATCCTCACTAATGAATGTATTTGTGGGTAATTTACATCATTTTTATTGAAAATTAATTCATTTTACTAAATAGATAACACATATATATTAATGATCATAGAACATTTTACGAAAGGTATATAACACAATATTTTTTAAAAAAAAACACAAAATTTACAACTCATGACGTGAAACTTATATCTTTGTAAACATTCTCAACATCTTCATCAAGGCCACATCTCATAATTACATATCACAATCAAAAATTTTAAGACTTTATTAATTTGGACCAACGAATTTAACAATATTTTTTTATCTAAACTATTAATTTTTTAAAAGTTTAAGTTTGAATCGTTGATAAAATATAATTTAATCTTTCATATAAAACTCAATAATTATACACTATTTCAATATAGAATTGAGATACAAGAAATCTAGTGTGCTCTAGTCCATTCGGTAAAATACGCCTTTGACCCCTATTGAAGTTGTTGATCGTAGGCGAGCATCACCATATTTACCTTCCATTCTGAAAATTAAAACTAATACTTGATTTTTATATTGGGCTCCCAAGCAATAAATGATAATTTATAAAATAAAATTGTCCGTATATTATTCAACATGTCAACATTGCCAATAAAATATTTATTCTAACAACAAATTCACCAAATAGAACAACCAAAACGATTATTGTAATTACTAAAATGACAAGTCAATAAAGACAAATTTACTTTTTCCAAATAAAGTCAACACGACTTTATAGAAAGAGTCAAATATTACATTCTTCAAAGCTTTAAACTTTATTGAAAAGGAAGAAATAACTTTTTACTGATCGCAACTTTTAGGATTTCTAATTGTTTTGCAAATAAAAGAAAATGGAACAAACTAAAGGAATCCAAAATGGTATAATTAAATCTATCGTATCTAGTTGTGTAAATCGGATTGCCTTTGTGGCTGAGCATCACTTCTCTAGGCTGTATTACTCATAATAATGCCTAACATGGATAAACAAACAAGCTGCTTAAAAATACATAGATACCATCCATACAGTTATTACACCTGCAATCTGGTTTGAAAGGAAAATCAACATCCAGAATGCATATACAAACAACCCACAAAACAAGATCAATATGTCAATAGCACCCAAATTTGCCTGACAACTCATGAAAATTGGTTCCTCCTTAACAAAATTAACCAGGGCCAACTTTGGGAATGTCATAATGCTCGCTCATGTTTGCTAGATACTGGTTAAAGTCTTGAATCCGATCCCGGTGAGATTTATTAGCTTCCTTTGCTAACCTATGCACATCAAGTTGCTGTTTCTGCTCTATGTATCGTCTCTCTGCAGGTGTCAGGTGGTCATCATATGGAGCAGCTTTCATATCCCCACTTGATTTGTTAGCATCATCTTCTTCCTCGTTATGATCAGCTGATGCATCTGCACTTCCACCTAAACAAGATAATATATCAAATGACAGATACTCCTGAAACAAAAAAAAAATGCAATAGAACTAAAACAGCTAGATTAGAAAGACAACCCTCAATAACAAAATCTTTAGATGATCCCTAAAATAGCCACAGCGGCATCTCACAAGTCATCACTAAGGCTGAAATCATTTACTAATAGATAACATTTGAGTACTGAATGTAATTGTGGAGTAACCAAACAACTAGAAAGACAAAGGTGGCAATATTGGCTCAGGAATTACAAGTATTAAACTTTCTTATCACAGTGACATGCTATTGGCTTGAACACTATATAGCTGGTTTAGTTGTATCCTAGAACAGCCATGTTTCTTTTTGAGATATAAGACAAACTCTTGCTTTTGAACACAAAATTAGAACTTTTTAACCACTTCTAATTCTCTGAAACCTGCAGGTAATACAACTACACTGATAAATGCAAGTCTGATCCACGAGCAATAAAAGACATATTTCTAGTGGTCATATGTAGTTTTCTCAACAAAATAAAAACAGAAGACAGCCAGTTCCTCAAAAAACAAAAGAACACCCCATATTACCTTGCTTACTTCAGTTTCACCGATTTTGGCTTATTCTATGTAATAACTGAATGAATCACTGACTCCTCTCATCACTTCTCTATGAAATTTAAATAAACATCTTAATTTATCAAAAAAAATTCCTCTCTATATGCATTTTTATTATAACCAAAACCACCACCAAAAACCAACAAGGATATTCACCAACCAGCAGCTGCTGGTGATAACTGGCAATCATGAATAGACCAATCCAATTGCAACTGGTCATCCAAATCCAGTCATGATCAAACCAGTCACAACTGGTGGTTGCGAGAGTAAAAAGGTTGCTGAACAGGCAATCAATTCCTCAAATTTTATATTTTATTTTATTTTTTAACAAAAATATTTTTTTTTAATTTTTGTCTATTACAAATTACTATTTATTATTATAATAATTTATGTCATCCATTATCGTTCGATCAAATTACCATTTTAACTCCAAAACTATTATAGGTCATGTAGCAACTTGTCTCAACTTCTTTCATTAACTTCCATTCCTCAAAATTATGAAATTGTTTCAAAATTGTTTCAAAACAGAGAAACTTTTGATAGAAAGGGCAGGTACTCTTGTTTGTTCAGGTGAAACACCCAAAAAAAAAATGGTTTAGAAGGCCTGTTAAATGTGAATAAGGGCATAAAAAAAATCACTAGGAAAAATAAATTACATTGAAACAAAGAGGAAAAATATTTTTTTTACAAAAAAAAAAAAGAATGCAAAAGAAGAAGGTTTTATTTTTTAGAAAAAAGAGAACAGAAGAAATAATTTTGTTTGACATAAATTGTGTGTATTTCAAGTCATTTTCTTGTGTCTCCCCAATAAAGCAGAAATAACTTCAATGTTTCTGTCGAAAATTTTACAGTGGCATTTAAAATTACAATAGTTTTGGACACCAATTTTAGGATGGTCCATTATTAAGTCATTATTTAAAAAATGACTTAAAAGGTACTTGCCATTACTATCTTCTTATTATATAAATCATCATTACTTCAAAAATAATTTTGATATTTTATTCTCATACCTCTTTTGAAAATTTAAGTTCTCCAACAAAAAATATAATTAAGTCATATATTAAAGTAAAATTTATCAACTAAGACCATAGACGGTAAAGCTTCAGAAGTTTAAACCAAATAAATTATACCATTCGTGTATCCCCGGGGATCGGGTCCAGAGGTATATGTATGCATGTAGTATGTACATATTTATGATGATCAAAATATGCAAAAACATGCTCTACATAGCCTGGAAGGAAGAAGATGACCTCCTGAAAGGAAAAAAAAAAAGAAAAGGGATAAGATAAACCAACCTGCTGACAGCTCATTATTGAGGACTTGAGCAGCCTGATCTTCATGCTTCTTATGTTTCTTTTTCTTCTTTATACCACCAGCTTTCACATCCAAGGCTTTTCCCTTTAGCTTCAACTTCCCACCAACAACATTCTCGTATCCTGACATCTGGTCAGGAAGAAACACAAATTATGTCAATGTTCGGAAATCTATAGAAGAGAAAGATACATTACAGTTGATTGAAAAGATTAGCAATATCAAATTTCTTCTTTTCAATCTAAAAGCCAAGGCTATTTATGACTAAGAAAGAAATGGAAGAATGAAACCAATTAATAGTTTCTCCATCAGAAAAATCAGAACCGTTCAATTTTACACACACCAAGGCTAATAATGGAACATGAATAATCTCAGGATGTATATTTGACAAGTGAACCTCACTGCAAGAAAATATTTTTTTTTTTTGCGCAGAAAGATTTTTGACATTTAGCCAACAAATATTCTTTGCTCTGAAAATTCTTAGCCTTTTCAATTATGAAATATCTTAAAAGGTGTTTAGCTCACCTTGTTTTGTAGGAAATTAACAGCATATAAGCTAATATTTTAAAAAAAATTCTTTACATGTTTAATAAATATATGACTTAAAGAATAAAATTAATTAAGTCTTCTGATTGAACAACATAGCATTTTCAAATAGCTTATAAACCTAAACAAATAGAAATTTAGGGGCGAACAGCATAATAAAAATATTATTGCAAAAACTCATAAGATATCTGACTTATTAGCTATTGGTTATTTACCAACTGCCTACATATAACTCAATAAGCATGACCAGCTGTCATCTCTAGTCCTTAACCACAAAAATTATCGAATCAGATACTTGAATTGATACCGATACCAAACACTTGTACCCAAGTCAAAGTAATATAGCTAATTTCGTAGTCTTGATCCTAAATTGTTCAATTAATATCAAGGACTTCAAGTCAATTAGCTTGATGTGTGTTCAAACTCATGTCCAACGTCCTTGATATTAATGAGAACCTATTCCTCAGCGGATTGCATACTAAAATGTTCAATTGCAGATAATGACTTTGACCTTTAAATTCGGACCTATAATAAAGAAAGAGCATTCTGCCAGGTTCAGATATTACGGTCACTGAACCAAAAAAAAAAAGAACAAACCGAACTGAAAATTCGCTTAGCCGAAACTGGCCCAATAATATATGGAAATCGAAAACCTTGGATAGGTTAGGTTATTTATGAGAAAAAGAAATTCTACATGCATGCCGAAAAATATACAAAAACTGTAAATATATAAATCAAAGCAGAAAGATTGTAAGAAACTACTATTATTGATTAAGAAAAATTAAAAACCTTAATGCACTGTGTATGTTGTCGGCTGCCTTCCTGTGAGAGAAACTTAGCAGAAAGGAATGCAGACTACCGCGCAGGAAAAGAAGCTAGTGAAAGAGAATCAAGGTGCGAGTGATGAGTAGACGAGTAGGAGGATAAAGCACTGAGGGAAAGCGCGAGTTGTGCGAGAGAAGAAGGGAGCGAGTTTGAAGGAACCGGTGAATAAATTAGCGATTTCCTCCGTTAATTTTCCGGTAAAGACCGATGGCCGCGGTTATTGCCACACCGATGGCCGGCAGGGAGCGGCCGTTGAAGGGGGGGAGTTGGGGATTAGGGAACTGGAGGTTAGGGCACAGGTAAGATGGGAAGGGAGAGATAGGAATGGGAGTTAATAGGGGCGCGAGTTGGATTCGCTTGAAGAAGGGAAATTCTCTCTCTCTCTCTCTCTCTCTCTATATATATATATATGCATGTAGACTAGTTTCCAGACCCGAAGACGGACTATCCGTTTTGTTTTTAATTTATATATATTATAATGTAATTATCTTAAAATAATAAAAATAAAACATATAATTAAAGCATAAATTTTAAATTACTCTATAATACTTTTAAATATTTTAATTTGTTTATATATATATATATATTTTGCTATTTTGATAATTCCGTTTTCAAAAGATAATTGTATTAACCTATAATTTACCTTTTTCTTTCATTTTTATTATTTTATTTTTTATATTACTATATTTTTACAATAATAAAAAAATAAAAATTATACTTCTGCATCTTCTTCCTCAACATCATTCAACATTCATCTTCTTCATTTCTCCTCACTATAAACACCATTCAACATAATTATAGTCTTAATTATAATTAAGGTTGAGGAAGAAGATAAATAATAATAATTTTCACTTAGACCCAAATTTTAATTTTAGTTCTAATTTTTTTTTACCCTAAATCCATATGTCGACTTGTTTTTTTTTTTTTTTTTCTCGTAACAAAAGTTAAGTCTAACAAATAATTGTATAATTTCAAATATTAAAATAAAATAAAATAAGCACTTATAACCAAATTGTATAGTGAATTATATTTCGAGAACTATATTGGCAAATTAGTAATTTGCTCATGTATTCATTAAATATAATAGTATGTATAAGTTAAACAATTTATGTGACTAATTTATTTTAATTTAATTGATCAATTTTTTTAGTGATTTTAATAAGCTATTAATTATTCTAATACATACTAAGTTATTTTAAGTAAATACATAAATCAAAAAATTACTTTTGATATATATTTTTTTTTAATAATCCAATTTACGATTACTAATATACATATATTTAATTCTAAAATATTTAATAATTATTAAAATTAATTAAATTTATATTATGTTATCACTTACTTGTATGAATGCTGACATATAAATTTTTTTATTTCATGTGACGATCAATGTACATGTACTAGTTTTTTATGCCAGTTTTTCATTTTATGATTTGAAAACTGTTAATTATTTTTAGTTGATTAATAATTAAATTACCAACAATTAATACACAAAAGCTAATGTTAAACCAATCAACAGAGTAGCTAATAAGTTAAAAAGTTTACCGTAAGATTTTTTTTAATAAAAATGCTTTTGAATTTAATGATATAAAAATTAAAATTTTAATAAAATATAAACTAATATCGTTAATAGGACAAAAAAAAATATATACACATAAAAATTAAATTTAAGTTTAAAAAAGAAAAGAAAATTATAAGAGAGATTAATACTAAAAATTAAAAACAATGTTCTATGAAAATCAAAACATAATAAAAGAGTATAGTTATAGTAAGAACTTCAGGGAAGAATACGTTTGATATTCCAAAACCAAGATTTCCTAAATCAGAAAAAAAATTAACTTAATTAGCCACTGAGAGCAACTCAAATCAGAAAACTTTTTACCTCAATTCAACACTAGTACTGATACATCTAAATCCCCAAGCTGATTCAAGATGGGAGCCGGATTTTCGATTAAACACAAATCTCAGTAAATGCCAGGAATGATTTTGTAGCGAACCTTCTCGCAATATAGTTTCCAGTACTTTCCATACCTGAAATAATAAGACCATAAAAAGATCCATTAACTCGACAACAACCTCCACCGAATATTCAGTCATAGAACTAAGCAGTTTATTTGTAAACACCATTAAAGCTATAATTTACAAGCTCAAGCAAAGCTAAACACCCTCAGACAATTTAGTTAGTGTGTGGGGAAGTCACTAGTTTCCTTTGTCAAGCTGGCAAAACTAGCAAAAGAAAAGCTGCCATGACAAACTCTCGAAGGTAGTCAAGTGGAGGAATTAGTTACAGGAATAGTTCAATGACTCCGAAAGTTCATAATCGAGATGTATGAGACCATGGATTTGAGGCTGGCAGCGAAAAGGGTAAACTAGCAGAAAAAAACATCAAACAGCAGATGCTGGTGGTAAAACAATGTGATCCTTGATGGCCACACAGCATGCACTTGCACCTTTTCCAACCCCTCCTGGACAGGTACTGTCCCCTCCAACACCCTTTTGCCTTCTAGAAGGATATACTACATACACCTAGATTGAGAGAAAATGGAAATGGCAATAACACTCAAGGATCTTGATCAATATTTTAGGACAAAACACTCATAGGATTCGCATTTTCAGTATTTGGAGGAACTAATCCAAAATCGTGGATAAGGAGATGCAACGAATATTTTCAGATGGAATTCCTAATGAGCAGAGAATGAAGTTAGCCACCTATTCTTGGGAGAGAAGGCTGACACATGGCACCAAGGGTGGCAAGCACACATGGGGTCATATAGTGGGCCATTTTTAAAGAGTGCGTTTTGGGAAGTACATCTTTTGGAATCCGACAGGGCTGACATGGTACAACATCCAAGAAACCTAAGCAAGAGAGCACTATTGTTGAATACCAATGGAAGTTTGAAGAGTTAAATCAGTCATATTCAGAAATAATCCTCATTTCAGTGAAGCTCTCTATCAAGCTTCATTAGCGGGTTGAGTGAGGGACTAAGAGTAATGAGCAAGTTGTACAAACCAAAATCACTCAACATAGCCTATGAGCAAGCCAAATTGCAGTGCTAAGATATTGAAGCAATGCTGAAATGCCAAAGGAGTGGAAGCAGACCCTTTTATCATGCACTCAAAACTCCAACAGACCCACGCGACTCAGCATCTAATCCCAACAAGAGGAACTTAAAAGACTGAGCACCAACCCAGGACAACCCGACCAAACCACCCCATGGAAAGGCCAAAAGATCAGACAATGTTTGCTATAAATGTGGATATTGATATTTTTCACGTCACCAGTGTAAAGCTAAACAGCTAATGGTGTTGGAAATCACTGAAGGAGAGAAAGATGAGTTTGCGGATAAAGGTGACCATCCTGAGGAGGTTGAGCCAACGAAGGACATGGGATAAATATACCTATTATTCTTTGGAAAGCCAAGAAAAGGAAAATAAAATCAAAGTCTGGGGAGTATTGGACTCTATACTCGTACTTATCTTGACATGCAATTTCAGTACAAATACCTTCATGCGTAACAAAGTAATCGAGTGTCACAATGTTCGACTCATCAAGACCCTTCTCTTGAATGTCCTAGACGCAAAGGGTCACAAGATGCTGAGTTAGGACAAAATGTGGTTCAATTGCTCGTTCCGCGAACTGAATTTGGGTATGATGTAATTCTTGAACTGACTGGATAGGGAGGCACAATCTCATGTCCTTTGATTCTGTTAAGACATAAGTGGAATTGATGAAAGACCAACCAGAGTTGGTCATCCAAGGAGTAATAATCGATGACTACATCAAGCCTTTGTCAGGAAAAGTTTAAACAAGATGGTGCGAAAGGAATAGTGGGGAGTTAGCAATGCCCTGTACTCTCTGGAGTATGAACAAACTGAAACAAAGAAGTACAAGGACCCAAAAGAACTTAATCTAGGCAGGAGGCCTTGCAGACGCTGATCTAGCAGTACCATGACATCTTCGAGGAACCAGATTCCCTACCCTTAGAGAGAAAAGGACTATCTCTCTACTACTCTGGACCTCACCTGTAAATGTGAGACCACACCAATATCTCTATTTCCAGAAGACAGAATTTGAAAAGCAAAAATCCAAATGCTTGACAACTCATTCATTCAACGAGCTACAGTCCATTTGCTTCACTGGTGCTCCTACTGAAAAAGAACGATGGAGTGAGAAGTTCCACGTGGATTATAGACAACTTAATGCTATCACCTTGAACCATTCCTATGATTAATGACTTGCTCGATGAACCGTATAAAACAACAATTTTTTTCAAGGTGGACTTAAGAGGAGGTTATCATCATATCAAAGTCAAATTAGAGGACGCGTACAAGACAATCTTCAGAACACACCACATGCATTTTGGATTAAAGGTTAATGCCTTTCTGCCTCACCATTTCCTCAGCCACTTTTCAATCATTTATCAACTGTATTTTCAAGCTTCAATGAAGAAATGTGTTTTTGTTTTTGATAAAATCCTAGAATAAAAGTTGTACACTTGGTCACCACTTAACACATTTAAAGTTTTTTGTTTTTGATAAAATCCTAGAATAAAAGTTGGACACTTGGTCACCACTTAACACATTTAAAGACTATGTTTGAAGTCCTATGACAAAATCAATTATTTGCAAGGGAGTCCAAATGTTGTTTCAGACAAAAGCAAGTAGATATATGAGGCATTTGATTTCAGGTGAGAAAGTGAGAACAGGTCTAAAAGAAATTGAAGCAATGTTGTCTTTTACGAGACCAACCAACACCAAGGCTTTAAGAAATTCTTGGGCCTCCAAGATGCTACTGCAAGCTTATGAGACTATAGAAGTAGTAGCCAACTATTAACAGAATTTTCTAAAAAGAAGCATCCGATGGACCCTTGAAGTAGAAGAAGCATTGGAGAAACTGAGGAAGGCGATGACCACCACCCATGTCTTAGCTGTCCTGGACTTCTTTCAGCCTTGCTTAGGTCCTGAGTTTAACACACCAGTCACTGTTCATCCATGAAACTTGGATGTTAGCAATCCTCATGACCATCACCAAATGGAGACACTACTTAAAACAGACCTCTTTCACTATCAAGACAGATCAACAAAGCATCAAGCACCTGCTTGAGCAACAGGCTCACACATTCATGCAATAAAAAGATATTGTGAAACTGTTGGGACTCAATTACATGATCCGGTATAAGAAGGAAAGAAAAATGGAATGGTTGACATATTGACAAGGGAGCTCAACAATGAAGGAGAACTTACAGGAGTTACTGCAATAACACATCATTCTCAGGTGCAGGAGTTCCAACATTCTTATCTCAATGATGATGAGGTAAGCTCCTCATTTAGTTGTCCATAACCCAACACAGAAACCCAAATACTCTTATGAACAGGGATACTAAGATACAAAGCAAGGCTCTACATTGAGAGAACAATTGCTTCAAGCTAATCATGATTCCCAATCAGGAGGTCGCTCTATAATAAGATGCATCTAGAATAGACTCAAATAGAATCTCTTTTGGCCTAAAATGAAACATCAAGTCATTGAGTGGATTAAGAAGTGAGACATTTGCCAAAGGTGCAAAGGAGAGCATGTTCAACACTTAGGCCTACTTCAACCCTAAGCTCTTTAAGCAATTACCAAAATCTAAAGGGAAAGACAAAATCTTGGTGATAGTTGATAGGTACGCCAAATATGACTATCTCTTAGCCTTGGCACACCCATCCACAACCCACAAGGTAGCTACGCTCTTCCCCGACAACATACATAAATTGCACGACATGCTTTGCTCAATCGTGATAGACAAAGATAAGCTCTTTTTCTCTGTTTTCTGGCAAAAGTTGATGAGACTGATGGGAATCAATTGCACCTGAGTATAACCTACCATCCCCACACAGATGGCCAAACAAAGAGGGTAAACCAATGTTTGGAAAATTATCTACATTACATGGTATTTAGCAAACCACACTCATGGGGAAGATGGCTTAGCTTGGCTGAATGGTAGTATAATAGTACCTGTGACACTAGCTTAAACATGCGTCTCTTTTCAGCTTGTATGGCCATCCTCCAAACATAATGGAAGGAAAGAGGTTGGGTGATGACAGTGACTAGCGTAGGATGAAGGAGAAGCAGGAAATGAATCGATCACAGAGAGAGCAACTGTTGGGATCTAAGAATGGAATGAAGAAATTTGCAGACATGAAGATTGTCATAAAAGGCAGGAGAGTGACTTAGTTCCATTTAAACTACAGCCCCACTAACAGTCCCATAGCTTTCATGAGGTACGTGAAGCTAGCTCCAAAGTTTTATGAACCCTTAAAGATAGACAAGAAGGTTGATTCGGTGGCTTACAAGCTAATTCTAGAAATGGATTCAATGATTCATCCAGTCTTTCATGACTCAATGCCAAAGAAGTATGGATGAGATTTACCCCACTTCCACAGCAGATTAACTGTTATTGACTCCCATTTTGCAAAGAATAGTCATAAGCTACCATAATAAGCTTGTGAAGCAAGTCCTAGTTCCCTGGCTCAACATGGCCCCTGAAGAAACCACATGGGAAGACTGCCCATTCCTAAAGGGGCAATTTACACATTTGAACCTTGAGGACAGGGTCGCTATGCAAGAAGGGGAGATGCAAGGCCTTGAAAATGGCATTGTAAGGAAGATAGAAGATTAAGATTTCTTTTAATTTTTTTTTCTGTTTTTTGTTAATGCTAGCTGTTGGAATAATGGAATATGTTTGACAATGTGAGCTAGAATGCTACCTCTGGTTGTACCTAGCGGCAAGTTAGTGATTTGTTAACCATTAGCTGAGTAGTATAAATTCTTCGAACATGATTGTAAGCACAAACGTGCATTTTGAGTGGAATCTATTTCCCATTGTGCATCACTCTCTCCTTCCTTAACTCTTTCTTCTCCTATCTCTCTTCTTCCGCTGTTCTACCTCATTTGCAATTCTCCTAACCTTATGCCAGATTGATTCATTCATACTGTGAATGAGTCATCTTATTGACATATTTAGTTTTGATTTTGATGAATAACCAAACATAGTTTTATTACTAACAAATGTTTGTAGTTGAAGAAGCTTTTGTAGTAAAATTCAAGTTTTGAGTATCAAGAATGAAGAATTCATAATTTAGGGAAAAGATCAAGGAATTTCAAGCTTCGAATTTCAAGAATGAAAAATCCATTATTTGAAGTAAAAGTTAAGGAGAATAGGAAGCTTTTAAAATTTTAAGACAAAAGTTGTGTTCATAAATAGGTAAATTCAAGTTGACTCAAGTCTAAGATGAATTTAAATTATAAAGATAAATAATCTTTAAAAAGATTTTTTTAATTGCTAAAAAGATGGTTTTTGATTAAAAATTTAATTTAATTTATAGAATCTCAAAAAACGATTTTTGATATTTAAAATAAAAATTCTGAATTTTTTCAGAATCTCGAAAAAGAAACTTTGATATCTAAAAAAGGTAAAATGAATTTGGAATCTTTAGCAAATTAAACCTCAATATTTTGGTATTTTTAACAAATGATTTATGGCGTCAAAATCTGGGTAAACTTGGTACTTTTGATAAATAGATTTTGGTAATTCTGAAGTCAAAGATCTTTAAATCGAATTTTTGAACCTTGGATTTATGAGATTTAAATAATCTTTGAAAGGAAAAATATGTCTAATTGATTTTACAATATTTTGCATAGAAAACATTCTAAAATGAAATTCAAAATCACAAGAAAACTGCAAACATTAAATTTAAATTTTTCAGTGGATGTGTCACAATGGATGTGTTGTGGCATTGGATTAGGAGAGTTTCTGGGGTTAAAACTGAGCAATTCCAATTTCATAAAAAAGAATAGCATCACCTAAGTGAGAAATCATTACAGAATTACTAGCTCCACACAAGAGAACTACCGAAGAAGGTTGTCTGACCTGAGAAAACCTTCCGATCCTGCAAACAACCATTCATCTCCAACTGGAGAGGCCTTCTAGTTGTCGGGATAAACTGGTTTCATCAACATCTCCTTTCCATTGGCAAGGTTCAAACTACTCAGTGTGGATTGGCCAAAAAGAAAAAAGAAAATCCACCACTCATCAGCTTCAGTACCCTCCAGAAACATCCTCTTTTTCTGCTGGCTTCTTTCCTTTTACTGCCACCTTTCGGTTCTTATAGTTCCACAAACCCCTGTTCTTCCCGAGAGTAAGAAGATCAATTAACAATCTTCTCCTTTAAGGTTCCTACTCCGAGCTTTGTACCCTCACAACCATAGAAACAAAGAGATTTTCTTTTTACCACCATATCATCCAGCTTTCTCTTTACCGCCAGAAAATTTCTTCGCGGTTCAGCTGGCACACCTACTTCAACCAAGCAAGCTTGGCCAAGACCCATAGATGGAAGGAGAAAGGATTGAGATCTAAGAGAATCTCTCTAGACTCTGGACTAAAACATTATATGTATATATCGGGAAATAAGCAGGGAAATCATGTTCTAATCATCTCTATTAAGATGAATCTAAAAATTAATTAAGAACAGAACAAGAATTGAGCGAAATGGGCCATAAGTATTAAAGCAAAGATTTAGAAATGCTAGAATTTTTCTAAACCTCATTTCTTCCAAGCACACTTCTAATAGTGACGGAAAAAAGGTTCCACACAAATAATGAAGTTTGTAGTTGCTTACTTAGATCGGCATCGATCATCATCCCTTTTGGCTCGGTCGAAAAGAAGGATAGTAAGAAACACCACATAGAAATATGGCAAAGCCTGAACCAAAGCAACTAACATTTCAGCAACAGTCTCCCAAGAATTGCAATTCATTAAATGATAGACATGCTTACATGGTTGAAGAGACCTGGGACAGTCCAGAAGAAGGCAGCTAATATTTCAGGTACGTAATGGAAATGACGAGACAAACCCCACCTGCAAAATGTTGATTTAAACTGTACTATCTATATACAACATTATGAAGCATCTTATTGTTGCTGAGAAACCACATTGCTTAGCAGATATAAAAGCCACAAACACCAAATTTAACCAGAAATCTGACATTTCTTGAGCTGAGTGAGGTCCTTTTTAAGCCAATTCAGTTGTTATTATTTCATGGCCTGATTTATAATATAAACCTCGAAAGCTCACCATCCTGATGTTAGAAGAAGGCTGGTTTTAGTTTCTCCGGAACCTGTAGTATATGACGCCACTATCTGTAAGAAGAATAACTCCAGGTTATTTCGAAAAGTTGATCCTATGGCTCAAGAATTAAGATTAGTTAAATTTTTTCATAAAATACGAGCAAATATTTGTAACCTGCTTCTGATCTCCTCCCATTGTCAAGACAACACATGTCAACAATTCCCAATTGCTCATAGATTTGACTCAGAACTTGAAAATAATTATGGTAGTTCTAGATTAACATAGACGTGGCCCCTCTTAACTTCATTCTCCATTTGTAGTGAAACTTATTCCATCCCAGTTTTTTTTTTTTTTTTTTGAGTATGTTCAGTTAATCATCACTTATCTAGAGAAAAATGAAACTACATAGTAAATAATATGATCCTGATCACCTTTGATGGAGCTCTCCCCCAAATTAAGCACTTGCCATTTGTTCTGCGGAATTCCTGCCTTTGCCTGTCACAGTCATAGTTGATGTATATGCAAAGAATTCCAGCCACTAGAATATAAAGTGCAAGCTGGTAAAGAAACACGGTCACTTGTCAGAATAGAGTACTATACAAGGTAGACTTAAAGAAAATAAATAGAAAATTTCTCAAATGTTGGAAAACAAATAATGTCATTATACTCATCAGGCTACAGTTACTACTTTCTTTCCCTGCAGTCTATCCTTATCAAGGTCTTTTTAGAATAGTACAACCATTTTGCGTGCAAATACAAGTATATTTATGTACACAAATATATATATATATATATATATTTGATAGACGAAGTATTATAAGAAAGAGAGGAAGGTAGTGCAACTGTAAGAGTGAGACAGAGAGGATAAGGTATCTCAATCAAAAGATAAAAGACAATAAAACAAGGAAGAAAGTTTGAGACAAAATAGAAACCCAATCAATTTGCAAATTAGATAAATAACACCTGAGAAAAAAAAACACCTGACAATCAGAAGATTACTCTTGATTTCCCAGTTACATATGACTGCGAAAACCAAAGTGCGGGAAAGGTAAGACCAGAAAATGCAAATTGCAGTCAATGAGTGTGAAACTTGATAATCAGATGGTAGGTACGTGCTAGAATTACAAGCAACCCCAGGAAATATAAAATGCAGTTAGTTACTACTTTTCTATCAGTAAAATACAAAGAGGACATTGTCATACCTGAATTCCGAGATCCACAGGATGGTTAACTAGGTACATGCCAGGTGAAGTATACACAGAAGGAACCCATACCAAGCAGCCCCAGCAAATATAAAATCCAGCTGCCAAAGTCCATATATGCAATAAGACAAGATGAATCAATAGCATTAGATTCGGAAAAAAAAAATCGGGTTTTAGACAAAAAATAAAAACAAGCAACAAGGAACAACCATATAAATTAGAATGATAGTATCAACTGCAACAACAAAACTTTGTCAAATGTGCCCCAGCCTCATTCGTCAACAATCTTTCATTTTGTATCTAAGTTAAATTTCATATAAAAATAAAACTCAAGATCTCTTTCTTATTTCTTGAGGAAAAAAAGAGTATTATAAAGAGGCACAAGGGAATGCTGTTAGTGTACATTACAGAAAATCAGAAATCGAAATTAGAACAAGCATAAAGTACAATGAAGTAGAGAAGAAGAAAAGAACATCCGCAGACCTCGATCATGCGCAATGTCCATTGTGTTCCAGTAACCAGCCTCCCACCAGAAAAATTTTGTGACATATACCAGCATCAATATTGTATTTACAAGCATGGAATCAGCTATTCTCCCATTTGTTTCATACTGTTCAAACAAAGTAAATGATGAAATTTTTGAGAAATCAAATCGAGAACTAGTTCAAAAAGAAAAAGGAAAATTGGATAAAACAATTGCACGGGCCAAGTAAACACCATTATTGCATTCATTTGACAGCCAATGAATGAAGTGAAATTGTAAATAAGTTCTAGTGCCAGAAAAGAAAACCATGCAACCTAAGTAGCACGATATGGTGTAAATTAGCAGCACCTTTGTATTTTAAATGCCTCATATTTAGAGAAATTACTGTTCATAAATTAATGCAAACAGGAAGATCTTGAAGAGGACATACTTCTATAGTAAGATATATCTATATAATTGTAATGTTTATGTATCATTAAGGTATTTAACTCATTTAAGAACTAGTACTTACAGGCATATTAATGACATAAGCTTATTATCTCCTATTTAGTTAGGATCTTATTTAAAACTAATATCTTATTTAGTTATTCTGCATCCTAGGTTATTCCAATTAAATAGCTTGTTTTCCTATTTAAAAGAAATATAGATAGATTTAAGAATTCATATTTTGATTTAATCTAGCACCTATAAATAGGGTAACCTAGTTTCACAATTTAGTATATTATATAAGTGATAATTATTCAAACATTAAGTTATTTATGAAGAAAGAAACAAGAAAATTTTTGATGATAATAAAGATACTTTTGTAAATATCAAGGATAGATGATTACATTATTTTGGCTCTATCCTTCTGGGTCGTAATTTATTATCTTTCGATGATATTGGAGCTATTATCGATATTCTCGTAGATATGTAATACTTTTGTACATGGGTGGTACCCCTTTGGTGCTCTTTTTTAATACATTTACTAACTTCTATCTAAAAAAAAACATTAAGTTATTTATTTAATTATTAAGGTTTTATATCTCTAATCTTGGTTCTTAATCAATTTTCTTTTAAGTTTTTCTGTTCAAGCTTTCTTTTTCCTACACGAATTGGTATTAGAGTAGACATCTGAACTTCACAAAAACATAACACTACTGCCAACAAAAACACTAAAATCCTAAATCAGCCACCATCAACAACAGTAGACAGAAACATCACAGTAACCGTAGGCAACTTGATTCTCCGCTACTAACAAGAGATGGTCAACCCTGCCCCTGTTGGCTTCAAACAGGTCCAATCAGCTTTTTTAGCGCAGCACTCTCCCCTTGAAGTTGTTTAACTGTTCCTTTGCCAAAAGCCATCCTTCTATGCTGCTAAGAGAGAAACAGACACGATATCCAAAGCCATGATTTCTAGTATAATCCCTCACCAGAAAATCAACATCGAAGAACAACCGGAACCTGGTGCATGCATATCACACACCAAGTACTGCATCTGTGAAATTATTTTTTGAAATAAAAAGTGTGAAATATTTATTACTTACATGCACCAAGGGGTGCAAAACCCATTTATAAAAGTATTTATATTTCAGTTAACAAATCAATTAAGTCACCAAAAGTCCCAAAGGAATACAAGTCTTGTTTCAAAATCAAAACACCAAGGGATTAGAACCATCTCTCTCTAATTCTGTCAGTGCCTTCTTCCACTCCCTCAAAGACTCTTCTATTCCTCTCTCTCTAGATAACCCAAAAAAGGGGCCAATGGTATGAGTCCCAAAACCTTCTTCCACTTCACCATATCCTTCCAAGCCCAAATCTCATCCTTGACCATGCCCACCAACACTCAATTATACTCCAAAAGCCCAAAAGCCATGAACCATAAATTGTAAGCGATAGGACACTGAAGAAGATGTGATCACAAGTCTCCTCCGCACTCTTGCACAGACAACACCAGTTTACCAAAATCTTTCCCCTCTTCATGAGTTTATCTATACTCAAAGGACTACCACGAGTAACCTCCCAAGCGAAGAAAGCAATTTTAGGAGGTGTATTTATTCTCCAAATCTGTTTAGACGGAAAATGTTCTTCAGCATTCACTCTCTTGGTAATGTGCTTATAGAAAGACCCCATAGTGAATTGATCTGTAGGACTTAGATTCCACAGGCCTCATTAAGAAACATAGAAGCTAAGACATTTAACAGTGATACATAATATTC